>BSSO01000312.1:0-37371 GCA_030267885.1 Mesembryanthemum crystallinum
GGCAAGCAAAACCCTAAGTATGACATATTATGTTGGGGCTCTTTGTTAGAAGACTAAACCAGATACCACAGTAAGGACCAGATATATTGATTTTGAGAACCACAAATATTGCATAGTGGGAAAAATCCCTTCCGCTTTTATTCCATTTCCTATCATTAATTCTCAGGAATAGCATCATGAACCTGTTTGATGCATAAACATTTCACAATGGAACAATGGAACACTACGACCTCCACAATGAGTATAGCAAGAAATGATATAAGCAGCTACAGATATCCACAATAAGTATCAGCACTGAAATTATGTCGGAAAGGACAAAAGCCGATATAAACAAGATCATCCAGAGTGAATCCTCCATAGGATGGATTTTGAGGAGATCAAGATGTAGTGATGTACGCAATTGTATCCTTACAAACAAAAAGGTTTTTATCAAACAATCCTCAATGGAAAAACTTATTTTAAAATGATGGTGGTGGTGGTACAAAAGGTTTAAAACCTTATCAATGAAAAAAAATAAAATAACAAAAGGTTCAATCAAAAAATTATTAATGAGCACGGCAACAACAAAGAGTAATACAACAACGAATAACAAATAAATGATAGTAGTAAAACAATGACAGTAACTTAGTAAGTAGTAACAATGAAACCAATGAGAAAGCATAAATAAATACAAAGAAAACACAAAACCAGTGAGCTTACCTATTTACTCTAACGTTCCCATCAAATACAGCCTGTCCACGTGCATGAGCCACAATGCACTTATGAAGTTGGCGGGAACAGCCACGTGGATGGTCCAAAATCAGTCTGCTGTGCAAATCCTGTGTCTGATCATCTATAGATAAATGAAGTGTTGACATTTCTGTTAATGTATCAGGGCCAACTTGCTGAATATGGAGATTGTGTCTGCTCAGTTTCCCACCAGAGCTCAGCTCTACAAGTTTATAGGTGCTAGCTGATTCCTGCAGGTGATGAATTACACCCGTAAATCCATGATTTTCTCCCCCATCACCCCCTCCCTCAATTATTATATTCTTTCATGTTTTTCATTCAAAGGGACACATAGACATGATGTTATGTTGGAGAGCATACATTGCAAATGATCACCAACTTGTGATAACATTTTAGCAGTTAATGTAGTTCATACTCGAACACACTGAGATGCCAAACAAAAAAGTCAAAGATGTAACAGATTACAAATTGAAGCAAGAAATCACGGAAACTACCTAGAATTTGTGACATTTTGTGGGAAACTACCTTTTAATTATTTTATTTTATTTTTTCTTCAAAAGACTACCTTTAAAGTTGCACAATCTTGTGAAACCACTTGACAATTTTTAGGTTAACACTGTTAAGATTTAAGTGCGATGCCAAAATTGCCCGTGATTGAGGTAATATCTCTGTCCTCCTCAATGCAACTCATACAGACTGTGAAGACAAATTCGTGTAACACAAACTGGCTACTAGTACCCAATATTATGACCCATCATCAAAGCCCCCAGTTTTTCCTAGTCGATTTCATAATTCAAGAATGAAAATCTCAATCTAACCTTTACAAACAAAACCTAGAATCAAGCATTTATATAAACAACAAAATTGTTAACTTATTTGAAATTAAAAACCCTTAAACAACCAGATGGGAAGTATTATTAGCACAATCATGAGATTCTCCTGAACCCTTTGATCTCAATTGATGAAGATTTGATAGTAAAAAAGAATGAAACTTACGGGGTGTTTGGATTGGGTTTGGGGTGAGAATAAAGCCAATTTGCCATATACTACCAAAATAGCTTGCTCTCCAATTGTGCTTAACAAATGCAGTTTTTATTGTACATTGTTTGTGTTTTAGGTAGCTTGTGACATAGAAGCGTTTTTGAAAATAATTTGTTTGGCCAAGCTCACCTTGATACCTATTATGCAATTGGTGGTGTTGGACAAAGAGACAGATGCCGAATTGATCTACTGCTGATGAAAGACAAAATCTAGAGTTTGCGACGATTGAGTGAGACGGTGGTGGAATTGGCATAGTCGATGGCTCAGCTAGGCTGCTAGTGGCCCAATTAAATGTGGACATTGTTGTTCAGATCAGTGATGAAGAAGACAGAGTGAGGAAGAGAGAGGGATTGTACTGAGAGAGAGAGTGAACATGTAGGGGGTGAAACTGGGGGCAAAATGGGCAATCCAAGTCAAAAAGTGTTCAGACTTAACAGTTTTAACCCAAAAGTCATCAAGTGGTACTACTTCACGAGGTTGTGCAACTTTAAACATAGTTTTTCACCAATAAATAATTATAATGTAGTTTCCCACAAAATGTTACAAACTATAGGTAGTTGCCGGAATTTATTTATTTTTAAATAAATATCAACTCATTGTAGCTTAAGACATGAAAACTAAATAATATAGAGCTACTGTCAATTTGCCCAGGATATATAAAAAAATGTAGACTCTTCCCGCTGTGCAGGTAGCCTCTCCACGCAATACAAGGTTTGTGGCAGCCAGCCTCAATTTGTGAAGCAGCTCACACAAAAATAAAAACAACCATTCTAAAACAGCTAAGCAACTTATATAGAGTAATCTTCATCCGGCAGGTTTAACTGATCTAGTCCACTTGTAAACTCCTAAACAAAGAGCATTCTCCTGAAATCATAAATCACATTACTTTCTTGTGCCTTTCTATATCTCCAAATAATTGCTTTTCTGAATAAAGCTGAGAAATAACACCTGAAACACCCACTCCGAGGACTCTTTGCAAGGTTCTTTCATTCTAGGATAAGACCCTTAATCATCAAAGTACTTGCTTGCACAAGACTGCTGGAGAGTTCAGTCTCATTAGACGGTTTTCAACGGACAATACCAATAAAAGTACACCACTCATTCACTCTCACCAAGCAATTACAACTTACCAATACTACTGCTCAATGAGTTCTCAACTTACCTACGCAGCACTGTCTACTAGCTTCTTGGTGAGTTAACTACCGTTTGTCATTGCAGCTCATAGAAACTTGCCAAGAAAATTATATAAGATTTCAGGCCGCCTTTTCCCACACATCACTTCTTAAACCCTAAGCCTGTCACTAGTCAGCTGAGCTGAGGGAACTAGGGAAGGTTCTTAGGTTTGGCTTACTTAAACCTGATTGCCAAGATGTTAAAACAAAACAAATCTCAACTACTCATCCTAGCTTTTTATTGGATATGTCTTCATAGCTCGGGCTTCGCTTTATGGTACAATTTGACCAAATCGAGTTCCTTGACCTCTTCCCAAGTCCATGCAAAAAAGTAACTACATGCAGGGAATGAGGCAATTCTGACATGCTGGCGCACCAACTAAAACCAAATACATGTAGAACTAAAGGACCTTATAATCATCATTCATCAGTGTCTTCAATAAGTACAATGACTTGCAGGTAAAATTTATACGTTTTACAACAATGTCATGAAATAAACGATCACATTTCTACCACAAACACACAAAAACACCACAATTTACCAGTTGCATTTAAAACAAATTCTAGACAATCAATACATTCATAAAATTAACTGCTACAACAGGAACATACTAAATGCCAGGACCAAATGTTACCTGCCTAATTGAAGTCCACTTTATATGGGCAGCTCCTAAAGATTGGGTTTGGATGTAAGAATGGCTAAGTGTTGCTCCTTCACCAATGGCCACCTCAAGAACCGAATTCGTCCAGTAACACTTATCTCCTTCTCCTCCCACATACTCCTCAACTATACCCAATTCCCCTCCCTTCTCCACCAACACCAAAACCCTTGGATTCGATATGGGCAACGAATTCGACCCGACATCAGTCCCTTTCATCGAGTAATACCTCAAATGCAGAGGACTCTCAACCTGGCACCCTTCAGGCACATACACAACAACCAAATCCGGAGCCCCAACCCCATTAAGGGACCAAAACAAATCCCCATCAAAATTGGCCACATATTCAGATACCCTTTTCATAGCAGCCTCAGAAGAGAGCTTTGACAAGCTACCCACAAACACCCCGTCGGGCAAACCCGACAAACAGGAAAGAGAATCCACCACATGCCCATCAACAAAGACGAGATTGGGCAACTGGGTATCGATAGAAATGGCTGATAAGTCAAATTCTTGAGAAGGGTAAGGGATTGGCTGAATTTGAGAGGTCCTAATAAAGGAAGTGTCAGTGAATCGAAAGGGCTCGTCTTTTCGAGTTGGCCAAGAGAGAGAAAGGAGGGATTCAGAGGAAGAATCTCTCAGTTTCTGCAATGGCGAGGGAGTTGACGATAAAGATGAAGATGAAGAAGGGAGAGAATCTTCTAGGGTTTCAGCGATTTGAAGCACAAAAGGGTCAGAGAGGGCTGCATATGGGGTGAAAATTGAGATGGGTTTTGATTGAATTGAAGGTTTGATTTTGCGAATTGGGAATGTGGGTGTTGAGAGGGGAGAGTGGGGTTGGATGGAGGTTGGGGGAAGAAGGTTGAGGGTTAGTGTTGAAGCAGACATTGATGAATTATGAGCAGAGTTGAGTGTGGAATTGTTGCTACAGCATTAGAAACTGTCAGAGAGTTATATAGAGAGAGAGAGAGAGAGAGAGAGAGAGAGTGCGTGTTTGGTAATGGAGCCTGTGGAGGGAGGTAAGGGATCCTAGAGCAGAGTCGGGAGTTGCCGTTTTCCCATCAACAGGTAAAGATACCCCAGTTTGTTAGAGTGGGTGTGTTCCACATTGGTAATTGAAGAGTGTTAAGTGGGTGTATGTCCCATATTAATAAATGAAGAGACTTTGAACTACTCTTCCGTCCTGGAATTAGCTTTTAAAAACTAGGATGGAACAAGATTTTAGGTGAGTTTTTTTAGACAAATTAATTTTATGTGAGAGATTAAAGTAATAGAGATATATTATTGTGAGAGAATAAAACAATAGAAAGAGTGAGAGTGATTGGAGAGAGAGTGTATTTTTTTATTGTATCTGTGAGTTATTGGAGGGGTATAATAGAAAAGTTATAGGATTTTATGGGTTTTGAAAGCTAATTTTGGGACAAAAAATATGGTGTTTTTGAAAGCTAATTACGGGACGGAGGGAGTAGTTTATAACCAAGTGGAAGAAAATTGTTATTTTTTTTCATAAAAACTAAATGAGAGTTAGTTGCAAATTTTCTAGAGCATGTTAGCTAAATTTAGCTGTCGTAAGTTGATAGCTGTTTTAGTAATTGTAACTGTTTTAGTAGACAATTACGTAAAGATAAAGTAAAAACCGTCCCAACTACTAGCAGTTGCCCCAAAAGTTACTCTAGGTAGCCTTTAAGAAACACTACCCTAACTACTAACCTCTACGCTCAAACACTACTTCACATCTTTACCGAATCCCTAAAATTGTAACAATAACTGTTAGACCTAGTGGTCGTTTGGTGATCTTTTGAGTGGTTTGGTTAACAGTAAATGGAGGAAGTTGCTTACCTAGGGGAACCTAGGAAAGTTGAACTTCATGCAGGAAGTTTTACTTCCCATGTTCAATCAAACAATATTTTTCACTTCCCATGAACTTACAATTCCAGTGAAATACAACTTACGGGGAATGATCACCTCCCATATGAAACCAAACGACCACCTAGTCAAACTACTAAACTCTAAGCAAACTATGTTGCCTAACACAGCCTTACCGAACCCCTAAAATTGTAACAGTAACTGTTAGACCTAGTCAAACTACTAAACTCTAAGCAAACTCTGTTGCATAACACAGCCTTAATTAAAACGATCGATAGACAAGACTTCTTAAGATGTGCATAATGGTTACTTTGTACAATTGTATTAGACATGATTACTGACTGATCTTCTGAAAACCTACCGTCCAACTCAAAATTTGGACAACAAAATTTAAAAATTTGAATGCACGAGCCTACTTGGCCCTTTAGCTAAATAGGTCAGGTATGACATCTGGAAAAACCCCTATTTAAACTTTAAGGAACATTATAACTTTTGTATCATATGAAGAAACCAACTAGAACTAGGAGATGCGTAATCTATCCAAAGTCCGAATTTTGACCCAATACAGTATTAGAATACTCTGTTTTTAACTCAAATACTTGAGCACTAATATGGTTCCACTATTACTATTCTCAACAGACAAAATCCATCACATTGGACCTACAAATATGAACACCCACCTCCAATTGCTCATGTGTGACAATTTAGTGTCGAACTCTTGCTTGCAATTGAAACCTCACTAGTCGTTATCAGTTAAAACATGATTCAACGGTCAAATATTTATTTAACAGCCACGTAAGCAATAAGTGTTTTTAGTTAATCAGCAGTGACATTTTTGGCTAAACGTGAAGGATTACAGTGTTAGTTAAGTGAACTTAGCTTCTTTCTGCTTTTTCAGTGTCATATCTTTTGGACTTTGGCATTAGAGAGAGTTTTGAACTATATGTCTGTTTATTCAACTTACTTAATAAATATTCAGTTCAGTTTCGTTTAGTTTTACAATTTATTATTTTTCTCAGATAGTACTACTTATTTAGTGTCCATTTAATTTATATTTTTTGGTTGAAATAAGCACTATGAAAATTACCTTTTTTTTCCATTCAACTAAAATTAAGAAAAACAAATTGAATAAATATTTATCGACTTAAAATATTTTTTAATGCAAACAAATTAAATTTGTTTAATTGAACTGAGAACAGCTACTAAGACAAGTTGAGAAAAAAGACCTCATTAATATTTTTGTCTTTGTCTTTAAAGCATTAAAAAATGGTTAGGTAATCCTAATGCACCAATGAGAGCACCACTATGAATAAATATTTGATTTTTGTTGTTAAATGATTTTAAAATAAATTTAATCGTATCCACTAAATTTACTTTTTTAACCCTTGAGTGGCTCAAGTGAGCACCTAACTATTTTCCAAAACAATAACTAAAAAAATTTGAGTGTTGCGAATTTGAAATCCACCCTTAACAGGCTTGCTAAAATATTTCAGGATTTAGCCCAAATCCAAATAACAAATTCTCTAGCTATCCAAACATTGGATTCAATCCAAATCCAGAATTTGAAATGAAATAGCCATATCCAAACAGGCCATAAAGTGAAATGGTAAAGTATTTGGTAAAATCTACTTTGACCCTTAAACAAGTGGTTGGGAGTTCGATTCCCAACCCTTGCGAATGGAAAGAGATCTTGGCCAGCCCTTTACCCTTAGGTGGAGCTCCCGAGGCGAAGGAATTAGTCACTGCTGTCGGCGGTGGATACCCTGGTTAAAACAAAAAAGATCTACCAGTTCAATTATACTATATTAGCTAATCTATAATACTTACACATGATTAATATTTCTATATTTTATTGCGAGTACTTTTACCATATTTTTTTTTTTCATTTTACGTTAAAGAATTTGAACTGATCTTAACTTCTAATACTGCCAAAACTTCAATAGTGCTTTCTTAGTTCTTTCCACATCAATTATGCTAACATTTAAGTACAGTTTGTCCCACTAATGTTGATCAAATATAACTTTTTGAGTGTTTATAGCTCCCCCTTTCTCAAAATTAGTGGGTAGATTTTTTCAAAAGGTAACGACGCAACTCAACAGTAACGAACTGCCTTCATCCTAGTACTGGCTTTTTTTTTTTTTTTTTTTTTGATAATTGAATTTTTTTTTTTTTATTAATAACAAGGTCAGCCCGATATTGCATCATAGTGTGAAATTTTACCCACCTTCTAGTAACAAACTGCCGCCATCCTAATACTAGCTTTTTGCATGATAAATTAGTGAAGTTATAGATCTTAAGTGGTGATAGAAAAAAAAAATAAAAAAAAAATCGACTACTGCTTGCTAATAGGGTGATTTTTTAGAAAAGAGAGCAAACACAAAAAAGTATGTAGTTTGGATGTTCAAATATCTAAAATGCGATCGATTATTTGTAGTTGATAAATAATGTATGTCAATTTTAAGTAATAGTTCGGAAGAGCTGTATGAATTATGATTATATTAATTGATTATCATTTCTCAACCAACCGCCCTGGTCTCTGAGCAGCTGAGCCACCGATGCAATTTTCAAAACGCTATTGTGAACTACCTTCTTGAGATGAATCAAAATACAAACAATAAAGGGGCAACTATGAGTGAAAGTAGAATTACTTGCAACAAACGAACAATCAAAAAGAGTGATTTATAAAGAGCTAAGGGGTTACTATTTAGTCACTAATTACCATGGGGTTAAAGTTCCATGTCATCGAAGGGGCCGAAAGCAGTAGTGGAGCAATAGCGACAAGCATAAAAGAGTGGTCCTCCAACTTTCTACAAGTTCCAAATAAAAAGGCCACCCTTCAAATTAATTTCTCCCATAACTCAATTATGGCCCAATGTCTCTTCTTTCTTTCTTTTTTCCCCTGTTTAATTAACCTCATTTTCACACCTTGTCTCCAAGCTTTCTATCCTCAACACAAACACACAAACACCTTCTCTTTTTATCTCAAACTTTGGTTTCATATCGTAGTGTATTATAACGCAGTTGGTGGGCATATAATGATGTGATTCTGTCTATTGACACTAGTTTAAATTATTGCGTACATTCTAGTTAACTAAATTATGAATAGTAATAACCAACAAATGGTTGGTGGAAGTGCTTCTGCATTCTCATCCCTTAAACAAAATTGAGAGTACTATTCTTGTGTATGGAGACTTACTAGGAGCACTTTTTCCTTTTGTGAGTTGATTCGGTGCAAACATGATTACTGATTAGTCTTAAGCACAAAAAATTAGGACGAACATATGGTCCAAACCAAAGAAAATAAAATTATGAACATAATCGGTATTTACCCTCTCTTTCTCTTTTAAAGATTAAATAAAATTGGTTTCTTTACCCTATTAACTCTTGATGTAACTATAAATTTGTGTTGCGTATGTAAAAGTAACAATATATTGAAAAAAAGTGAATAACATAGCTAAAATAATATGCTCATTTTAAATAAAGTTATCATATCCGTTGAGTTTGATTTAACAAATTTCAACTGAAGAAAACATAACATGTAGGTAAAACTCATTTTTGCTTCTCATGATCCATGATATTATTAGTGCCTCAAAGATCTTATAATTAAGCTATAGCCTATATATGGAGTCTAATACTAGCTTTCAATATTCATCCCTACAATCTTTTGATCTAGATTGTGTTCCCTAACATATTAAGCTAAGGTGGATCCTAACACAAACACTAGAAAGTAAATTCAAATCATAGGTTTAGATAACTAATTAAGTAAATCACATCCATAAATACTTTTTGTGATCATCTTTAACCAAGTACTCACTAATTAGTATCTTAGTGAGACCATGATTGTATTAACTTTTGATTAAGGCTACACCCGATCAACGTAGATAATGCATTAAGTACTTGAAAAGTATGTTCTAATGAAGGCAACCAACACTTTACCATACTTGTCTTTCTTACTTTGTTTTAATTAACTAAGCAAGAAGGAGATATTATAGATTGTGCTTTTTGTTAATTATTTATGAACAGGTTCTAAATGGTAATTAATTAATTAATTATCCATAATAACTAATAACTTCCACATTTCTCATGTAGTATGAACTTAAAATTAAAAAAGCAAGTTAAAAAAGGAGGATTTGGAGCTTTTTTCCACTATGGTATGGCGTGCTTTGGCAACTCTTGAAAAGCTTCAAAAAATGGAGTTTACACACTTTTAAGTGCCTTTTTTTTTTCTTTTTTATTTGGGGTAGGGACCCAATGACGTCATCACTCAAAATAAAGAAGAAAAAAAGTTATTTTGTCCTACTCATGATGATGTGGAAGGTGCTTAGACTACCATGACTTGACCAAGAAAGCCACTTATTCTCTACTGTGTATCCAAAGTTTTGAATTACTCCATAATACTACTAACTACTCCCTAAATATTGTCAAATGAATAAAAAGTGGAGTTTGTTCTTACTAATTAAGTTTGATATCTTCTAATAGGATCCACTAGTATGCAAGCTAATAAGCTTTGCACATCATCAAACTTAAAGCATTATATAGTTGGCACGAAAATAGAAAAAACTTGAGTCATAAATAAATCATTATTGGAGGAACCGAAAATACATATATTTGGTCGGTTAAAAACACAAACTCAATGAAAAGTTTAAAATAGATGATGGAGATACAACAAGTGTTTTTTCTTTGGTTTCTTAGTATGCACCTTGATTACACGAATTCCCTTCACATTTGAAATGCAAATGATGCACAACCTATATATACCTTATGTTGGGATATTCCACTATGAGAATAATGACTTCCATTGATTTGAACTCGATATCTTAGGGTTTTTATAACTCTTGGTGTTCATTATTTTTTTAGAATTTGGTTCCTTCATATGATCGTTTAAATCCCGCAATCAAATGAGCACTAAAGTCATTTGGTTTCCACTACCATGCATTTAACTTTCTCAAGTTGATTGTTGATGATTGTTTGAAAGAGTCGGGGAATAGGGCATGTAGATATTAGGAGGATCCTTCAAAACTGGATGAAAGAATGAGTCATAGATTGTATTATGACCCTCAGCGTTAAAACCATACCATGGTCTAAAATTGTGGTAATCTTGGATTGATATTATGTTAGATCATAATGAGGTGGTACAAAATTTAATAATTGAATCAGACTCCCAAATGGTGATATAATTTACGGGTAAGAGAAGGCAATGATTAATATGAATGTCACTAGCTCAATACCAACTTATAGTTATAAATAACTTTTTTTTTATAAAATTATTTATCAAGCAACAAAAGTTTGCACATATAGGTTATCTAATATGGTCTCAAACTTTCCACTGGAGAAACATCTATTTGATGATAGACCTCTAAATTTATCTTTGCTGTTGTACTATGATGTCATAACAATTTTCAGGATGCTATATACACTATTTATATATTGTTAAAAAAAATTTAATTAACACTATCCCCCAGGACCCACACCAAGGAAGGAAAGGAAAAAGAACCAGGAAAAGAAAAGCATGACATAAACTAGTCTATAACCAATAATTGGAATTCTTCATTCTTCTTGTGAAATGAAAGAAAATACTCCATCCTTCCCATTAAAATGTTGAAAATGTTTACAGTAATTATCAGTTAGTAATAGCTTGTGAAAAGAATTTCCGATCTTATTCCAAGGCAATAAAAGAATTTCTAATCCACACAAAGCCGCTCGAAATAGCTCTCATATACAATCTATTTAAAAGTGTAAAAATATTTTAATAAAACTAGCGAGAATCAAATAGGGATATATAAGAGATGTTTGTCTTACGGATAATAAGTTACCTCTTGTATGACAGGTCACAGGTTCGGACTTCTTAAAAAACACCTATACAAAGTACTCTTTGGTCACGCTCAAAAAGTAGGGACGCGGAGATTCAAGTGTGAACTGGGAAGAGGCCTTTGTCGTTTAAGAGAGAGAAAAATGAACCCCACCATCTTTGGGAATTTTTGATAGTCACCGGACAAGCAAACCCCTCCATTCCATCCTTTCGGTGTTGGTATTATTTATGGACTAGTTGTGTCCTTCCATCACCTATATATAAACACCCCATTTGCCTCGTCATCTTACTCTTCCCACTCTTTCACTTCTCTCTCTCTCTACATAGCTCTGATTCTGTCATCAAATTATAACAAACACTAACATTTTTCCGCGTCTGGGCATTATTAAAGCTCCCAAATTTGGTGATTGTGACTTAGTTTTTCAGAATTCTGAGTTAATTTGACTTCTGGGCATTGTTGATACTTGAAGGTTTTTTGTAGTAATTTGGGAATTACATAGTGGGGGGGATTTATTCTTGACCCACTAACTCTAAATTGAGGGACTTCTACAAAAAATGTTATTGTTGTACAAAGGATGCATCTTGTGGGAGTTTTTTGCCATTGCTGAAGCTAAGTTCTGTGTTGGGAAAAGCTTCTATTTTTGGATTTTCCAGATTTTTAACAGGTATAGCTTGGGCACTTAGCTTGGATTTTTAACACCCACCAACTGTTTGTGGAATTGCTTCTTTGTGTCTTTGTGTGTGTGTTCTGTTTGTTTCCCCACATTGCTAGAGGTGACTTTGATAGTTAGAGCCTGTTAGACTGAGTGGCATCAATGGCTGGATCAACATTGCCACCGGGTTTTCGGTTTCATCCGACTGATGAGGAGCTGGTTGGATACTACTTGAGAAGGAAGGTTGAAGGGCTGGAAATCGAGCTCGAAGTGATCCCTGTGGTCGATTTTTATAAGTTTGATCCATGGGAGTTGCCAGGTATATAGTAGTTCATTAGTATCATTACCAATCAATAATTAAATGTTCAAAGTTCAAACCTGATAACCAGAAGAATTCTTCATTGCCACATTATGTCAAAACATTATCAGTTTCATAGGACCCAAAGTCCTAATCTGAATTTAGGTCCGTGTATTAGCTGAATGAGTACTGTATATAACAAAATTAACAGATTACACTGGTTCTTGTTATTTAAAAGCACTAAGCAAGGATATAATTCTATTTGTTTTTTCTTAAACATTTCAAGTCCCCCCTCCCCACCTTCTAGTTTAGACTACACATTACACACAGAAAGCAGGGCAAAATTTTCTTTTCAATATATTTATAGTATTTCACCCCTCTAGACTAAACACTACATGTAGGATTGCTTTGTCCTGTGGGGCATTGAACTTTCTGTTCATAAAGCCAATCTAATCGGCTTTGTTTATTCTTCACTTGTATGATTGCACAAGGAAATTTATGATAATAAAGTTTAACGATCCCGTTTGCACAATTTGATATGATTTTCTTGACTTTGCAGACAAATCATTTCTTCCCAAACGCGATATGGAGTGGTTCTTTTTCTGTCCAAGGGATAGGAAGTACCCAAATGGATCACGTACAAATAGAGCCACCAGAGCCGGTTACTGGAAAGCCACTGGAAAAGACCGGAAAGTGGTTTGTGAGTCCTCTTTGACTGGCTACAGGAAAACCCTTGTTTTCTATAAAGGGCGCGCTCCTTTGGGAAATCGAACTGATTGGGTGATGCATGAATATCGCCTATCCGATGATAATTCACCAAATGCTCATGTAAGAAACTCAGACACTTACTCAAAACAACAAAGAAAATGAAAATGAAGAAGAATCTGAAGGCAGTTGGTACCTCTAATTAAACCTTGGTTGTGCTACTAAATTTCACCAACTTATATTTATCTCACTACTTTGTATGATTCCTTCTTCCAGGGAGCGTTTGCCTTGTGCCGTGTTGTTAAAAAGAGTGGTTTCAATGAAGAAGTTAAAGCTAAAAGGGTTGGAAGCTGCTCAAGCAATAAAGAGTTCACACCACCTGAAGTTTCAAATGAGCCCTTGAATATATCAAGTGATTATCAATACAACAGCAGCAACTATTCCAGCCCAATTTCTTCTCCTTATATTACGCCAAGGACAGAGTTTCAGACGACAGCTTCCATGGGAATCAACACTCCAAGCATGTGGGTCTCACCAGAATTGATTCTTGATTCCTCTAAGGTAAATTCAGAAATGGGGTTCAGATGCTTTACTGTTCTGCAAGCATTTTTTATTTTGTACGATTAAGGATGTTGAAATGTTTGTCTTTGGTCTCCGTGGCGTGATACAGGAATACTCAAATGGGCAGGAAATGGCATCTGACTACTTACCACAATGCGACTTTCAGAATACAGTGACTTCATGGCAGCCTTATCAACAGCAAGGTATTTCTCCAAGTTCATCTTACTCAAATTTCACGGAGATTGAACATGTTGATGATCTCAGTCGGATTGGTTGCATGTCACCCTACTCCACCAACATGGATTACATGGGATATTGTGGAAATGCGGATGTGTTCTACAATGATTACGACACAATTAATTCACTAAGCTTTCAAAATCCATTCTGAACCTGGAACTGATCCCTGCAGCTTATGCTTCAATAGTGAATGGTAGGAGACTAGGATTACTTCTGTTTGTGACCGGGGAGCCAGAAATGAGCAGGGTCTTCGGACCCAGTTTTATCCAATATAAGTAATGTAATATGTAAAATCATCCAAGACGACGCCTTTTTACGTTGTTTCTTGGATCATCACAATTAAGTATGAATCTTTGAAATGCTCTTGGGGCTGATATAGGTTTCTAGCTAGCAATATTTCTTCAAGATAGTAATGGAAACGCCTCCTAGTGTTGATCATCTATTACCAATTTCCTTGGGTGACGTTCTACTGGTACTTCTATGCATATGGAGTAATTATCTTTATTTTTCTGTCTTTTTTGGTCGTAATGTAAATTTCTTTTGTGGAAGCTGCTTTAATTCAATGTATCTGGTTCTGATTTTCTAGTAACTGTGGAGCCGTTGTTGTTCGTTGCTACTCCATTTTGTTCTATATGAATGAACTGCACTTCACAACAAGGTTGTCTGTCCAAAATGTCCTTCGGGTGCTAATATAAAACTATTTATTCCCTTTTCAGTAAGACACCTGGTTCCTAGAAATTTCAACTAGTTACGTTAACATAACACCAGTAACAACAAATTATTATGACTAAGCATAACATTGATGAGTGGTTAATGGTTATACTGTCATCAATTCAGCAGTGCAAGTCAAAACACATCAGTTGTGATCTTGTGAATTAAATTGACTTGGTGAAGTAGTTCTAGCTAGAGCTTACTTTGCAGCAGATTGCAGATCATTTCGACTATAGTATTCACTTTGTTTTATCATTCAGTTGGAATAATAAGCAAATCATATCAAAATTCTACCTGCTTACTTTACATACAGATATTTTAATATTTTCAATGTTTTTCTCTCAGAATACTTGTATGGAATCTGTAGACCATATTATGTACTTGTTTCAATCTGTTGCATGATTGAACCTAGTATTTTTCCTGGACATTATAGAATGAAGTAGTACACTGGATGCATTAATGTATGTGGTGATTTCTGATTTTCCTTCACCTTCGAAACAGCTTCCACTGTGATAGTGCCTTGAACAGGGAAGCCAAGTATACACAACATGAATTCGATTTGGTTCAATCATTAAATGATAATAATGGCTGAAGCTGTTGCTTTTAGCTTTTCTATTGTTACTCGAACTTGCAGTTATGTATGAATGCAGCTAGAAGAAAGGAACTCTTCAGACTCAAGTGTTGTTGTCAACTTTTCGAGTTCTTTTCTCTTAGTTATCATGATAAGATTTTGCATTAGACATTCTTTATCTCTGCCCTTTCTTTTTGTCCCTTCTCCCTTCCTTTTAGTTAAGGTTTACTGTTTTCATAGTAACATTTACATGGAGGACATTCCCACCTTTTCTTTTCTTTTTTTGCCTTCTCCTTCTCTTCTCTCCTCACTTTATGTTCAGTAAATTAGCAGAATCTTCACTCGATAATCCATGGCTTGTTTATTTACGGAGCACAGTACTTCGTGATGCCTTTTGCTGAGTTTTGGTTGTTGTGTTGTTTCAGAATGGCTGCAGGTGAAAGTAATACATTTCAGACTCCTAAATTATTCACACATTTCATCCTAACTCAAAGTACTTATGTACAACCCTTTGACATTTAGATTTGATAGCCAGTTCTTAACCAAAACAGTAATATCTTTTACCAACTTGCGTTAGACAATGTTAATATTTTCAAGATACATTAACAAACTTGCTTATGCAGTGCCTGAAACAAAATGAAGTGGTCCATAGAATAGCGAAGCAACTTCTGTTGTTCTGCATGCAAATAAGTAGTGCCCTTTCCTTTTCCAGGTGTTTACTTCCCCCCAGAATCACTGATGAGGACAGACATAATCCTAAGCACTAGTTCCTCAGCTTTGGCAGTACATCAAATTGCCACTAAACATGAGACTTTTTGTTAAAGTTGTTGCTTGTTACCTTTTGCACTGTCTGAATAACACCGAGTTGCACCCCTTTGAGTATAATGCTAGAGCACATTCAAGAAAAGGACAGGACTGTCCTGTTTGACTTCTCACATCGCTTTCCTCTTTTCCTTATTCGCTTCATTTTGAGCAATAATTTTGTGCAGTAACTTTTATACTTTGCTACAATGATCAATGGTATTTGTGCTGTAATGTATTAGTTTCTGCAAGTTCTTAGAAGCACACCTCGTTGTCAGGAAAACAAGAAATTTCTACTAAGATTTGTCAAAACTCTGCTTGAATATTTCGCTATCTTAGTCCTTTGATGTCTTGCTCAAAATGAAACAATGTCTATGACAGTCTATGCATCTAAAACTGATAGGCGCCTTTTCCCTTTTTGGTTCTTGGACATTTTTGCTGATGAAATGCATTTTTCTACATACTTTAGGTGTGAAGTGTGAACACCATGACTGGAAAAATATGAAGCAGCAAGTCCTTGATGTCATCAGAAAGCTCTGCTGGCCAACTGGGTCACCCAGGCAAGTTATCTTATTCTGTTTTAACCGACATTTCAAGTTATTCCCATTTCTCCCCTTCTTTTCAATCTCCTTTTAGCAAGAATCTGATGAAAGAGAATGCAAATAATGAAACTTAATCAAAAGCATTGCAAAAGGGCTACATCACTAAGCTCTTTTCACTTAAACCCTCTCAGATTCTTCAAGAATTGTTCGCCGCCCTCTAATATCTTTCCATAACTTCTACTCACCCTACTACTTAATTGTGGGGCTTGGAATAAGCTTACAGACCCCCTTTTGCCACATTCAAAGGACCAATAAATTTTGTTACTTTGGGGAGATCCCTTTGTGGATTATGCTCAATTTTGCCATCAGCTGAGATAAAAGAAACTCAGGTAATGGAGTGTTATCCCATTAGTTTGGATGATGCTAATAACTCTGATTAGTTTAGTAATGCCGCATTAATTAACAAATGACACGTTAATATATCCTATCCCAACAGAAAAAAGTAGTGAAAAGTTTAAAGGACTTAGCCAGCTATCTAAAGAGCTACTTGAAATTGTTTGAACAGGTAGAAAAAGCTCTAAAATGTCTTATTTGATTATCCTGCCTTTCAAAGTAGATAAATACTTACAATTATACATTTGTAATTTAGTATAAGCTTGCAATTTTCGGACAACAGAATACTTCTACCTCCTCAATAGTTACCCTGGATTCATCTCCGAAAATAGACTCCTTCCCATCCGGTCTCTTAGCATAGGATAATCCAAGCCTAGACTTTCCTTGCCTCAAATCACCTACACCTGAATTTGTATCAGGCCCTGCAAATCCACCCATGACAGGTGCTAGGGGGGCTCCGATAAGCAGCCCATCAGCGCCAAATTGTGGACCGCCACGAGCATAGTCGAAAAGGGCTGCACCACTACCCCCAACTTTGGGTAGGATTATCGGATCAGGCTTCCCATCCTCTGCCCAGTAAAAGAGGAATGGATCAAAGGTGTCATAATAGTCATCTGTACTTCTGTAGCCTTCTGGGTTGAATGCCCCAAACTTGAAGGGTTTGTTTGTGTACCCTATGATGACACAAGGACCCTTAAAGTCACAGCAGTTGTGGAATTCAGTTGCACTAAATCCATCAATACTTGCTCTGTAGCAGCATCTTAGTTCCCTTCCTGCCAATCATATTCCCAACAAAGAACAACATAAACACACAAAACATAACACTACTAAAGTTTTGCTTATATTTATAAGACATGATCCAAACTTTCTCAATCATGTAAGCTTAAATCATATATCATAGGTTGACATTAATGCAAAAAACAAGCATTAATGCATTTTGATGTTGGGGCGGGGAAGGAGATAGAGGGTTATACCACTTAGGAATGTTTTGGAGACCAGAGAAGGTGGGAAGGGGAGATCAATGTTATGGTACTTAGGCTGTGGCCTCTCGTCGTCTTTTCTTTTGCCTATGTTCCATCCAAATAAGTTCCTTGGGCTTCCTCTCAACCTGTAGAATACAGAGTTTGAAACAGAACAGGCCATTGATGTGTTCAGAAGGCCAGCTCACCACCCATTTTGATTCTAGCTTCCATATATGAAGAAAATCTTATCCATTTTTGTCCATTAGTTTTATGTGTCATTTTCCTTTTGTCATTGTGATTATCTATAAAGCAAATTAATCCGGACCGATTAAACTCCTCTCTAATTCACTAGGTGGAGTTGGTTATGTTGATCTCTCAGTATTTTATTACCATAGCAAAAACAAATGTTGAGTGAATGGACAAACCAAGATTTACCTATTCAAACTAATAATGTCTTCAATTTCTTCTAACCTCTATCAAAAAAAAAAAAAGAAAAAAAAAATTCTGCTAACTTAGTTGTTTATTTATT
The DNA here is from genome assembly GCA_030267885.1 of Mesembryanthemum crystallinum. Classification (NCBI taxonomy): domain Eukaryota; kingdom Viridiplantae; phylum Streptophyta; class Magnoliopsida; order Caryophyllales; family Aizoaceae; genus Mesembryanthemum; species Mesembryanthemum crystallinum. The sequence goes on from BSSO01000312.1 coordinate 18,240, forward strand.
TATTTAAGAACTTAGTTGTTTTATTATCTATTCATTAGCATGTCTCATAGGTTTCTTTCTTTTTTTTTTTTTTTAGCTCAAACATCTCAAAGTCTTGGTTGAATTGGATCTATAAAATCTTTAAACTCGGATCTAAACTTAAGTTTGATGCAAATGCTACACTTGATAGATTTAATTAACTTGAATTTAATAGCAACAAAGGGGTCCATAGCTCAGTGGTAGAGCATTTGACTGCAGATCAAGAGGTCACCGGTTCGAACCCGGTTGGGCCCTGTTGATTCTTTTTACATCTCTTAGAAGTGATATTTTGAGATTGTTCAACTTTTAATATTTAAAGCTCAAAAGGTATTACAAAGGATTACTTTTCTGCTGCTGCCAAAGCCCATCATCTTGCATTTCCATGTCCATGTGCCATGTCCATCTCACTGTTGAGTCGAATTCAGTCTTGCTCACCTGTTATGTTAATCTCCCTGTTGTGGTGCGAATTATATATGGCAATGTTAGCAAGACTTGGTGTTAACTGTAGTGTAAAGCTCTAACTTTCATAGCTCAACTAAAAGAGTAACAATAACAAACAATAGTCCAGTGTAGTCATGTCTCTACCAATTTCTTGGGAGGTTTAGAAGTATGCAACCTTATCCATGAAGTAGTTAAGACTAGCAGAGAGATTGTTTCAAAAACTTGTAAGAAGAACATGCATAGTAAAAGCTTGGGTGTCAACGGTCCACTAAGATGCGCAACTGCAAACAAAAACCTTGAACAGTTTAGAAAATATTATTACATATTTATATTATTCATGTGTTCCACATCTTGGATGCTACCGTAGGCTCCTTGAATTGTTACATGCTCTTAAGAATGTTACTCGAACCCAAAACTCATCTATTGTTATTAGCAACCCCTATGTAATTTCAATTAGGTGGATTAGCTTTGAACTTGTTCCTTTACAATTTACTCAAATCCATGGGAAGGTAAGTCATTATGCAACCCATTTCTCACCGGTCGTTGTTCATTACAATTCACTACAATCTCATCCCCGGGCTTAAACTCCTTAAAATGAGCAATCCTCCCAAGCTCCTCTACCTCCTCGATCACATGATCTAACCTTGCCACCGTCTCCACAAGCATCGAGGCAAAAGCTGCAAATGGGAGAGCCTCCGCAAACTCTAAGCTTGTGATTGCAATCTTGCTCAATGTTGGTCTCAACATCTTCCTCTCCCCAGCTAATTCCTTGTTTGGCATTGGTGGTAGAGGCTGCTTTGTCTTCCATTCATGTAGGGCAGAGGAATCGGTCTTGACACTTGGTAGGGCGACATTTGTGGGGGTGGGAGGCAACTTTGGACCTCCATGTCCAGCTGCTGCTGCAGCTGCGGCTAAGGCAAAGAGGTTGTTTGCTGGTGGGTTCCGTTGTTGGTTGTCCATTGCAGGGTTAAGGAAAAGGCGAGGTTGGGATTTTAAGGCGGTGTCAAGGTCTTGTAAGGCTTGGTGGAGATGATCTGAGAGAATTGATGGAGAACAGTGGCGACGGTTTTTTATGCTGTTGGCTAGTTCTTTAAGAGCTACTGAAACTTCAGCTGCAAGGCGGATACAGGGATCCTTGAATAGAGCTCGAACTGCTTTTGGAGTCTACAAACACAAGTTATAAACATAAAGATATAGATCAGTACATTTGTGATCAATCAAATAATCTTCAAATACACCAACTTTGTTATCAAATGACATGGATAGACCATAAGACCAAGAAATTGAGCAAAGCATGAGTAAAAATGGCTTTCATTTCAGGGTCATATCCTCAAATATGTTGGGAAGAAAAGAAGTGTGGGTAATTTTCACCTGAATTTCGGTCTTCAAACAGCCATGTAAGGCCACAACAGTGTATGCAAAATGGCGAAGAGCTGCTCCAACCTTGACATAGTGCTGCCATGGGAACCTGAAGCAGTGCCATGACTTCCGGGGCTCCCAGCTTGCGTATAATGCCTGACAACAACAGTTTCAGTTTTCTAAGTATGTAGATAACTTCTATCTTAGAAGTATATAGAAACAGTATTATAAGTATACTTGCCAATGTCTCATCAGCGGATTTTGAATCCAAAACCGCTTTGTAGATAGGATCTTCAGACCACTTGTCTTCTTCCGGGGTTTCTGACTTAGAATCTTCAAAGTATTGGTTGACACAAGCTGCGTCATATCAATTTCATTTCAATTGTAAGTATCAGCTTACAATATTCTTTCTTGGACAAGATAAGTTACATGTCTGACAATTATCTGTGATTCATACTTATAATTTAACAGTATTCCTTAGATAGTCTCTTGATAAAATGGAAAAGATTAGGGTACAAAGGTCGTGTTACAGACCTTCAATAGACTTAGCCAGATCTTCAAGCTTGGACACTGTACAATGATGAAGGTCCTCTCCTGACCAATTTGGGAAGACCAAGAGACTCATCAAGAGACAGATCGCACAACCAATGCCAATGGTGTAGAACCGTTGTTGTGCAATTTTAAGAACATCATTGACACGATAACTTGAAACGGTGATAAGGTTGAATGTCAACAAGAAAATCACAACTCCATAATCATAGTTCTTCTTTATGTAGGGGATGAACCTTATGTATGTTGCTGCTGTACCTACAGGAATTTAACATTGCAGAACAAAAAGAATTAATTATCAGCAAAGTATAATCAACCAGAAAGAGAGAACTGCACAAAACTAAAATGACAACTTTTCATATGCAAAAACAGTTGATCAAGAGCTCGTCAATCAAAGTCTGAAAAAGAACAAAGAAGCAAGAGAGAAGTTACCAATCAGAAACACAGCAGAGGCAACAAAAACAGCTCGAAACACATGGTTAGATTCATTGGCAACGAACTCGATAAAAAATGCCAATGATCCTGCCAAAATGGTCCCCAACCCTCTATTCAGTCCTTTGCACAATGTTGCCCCTGAGCATTCCATACAAAATCAAGAATTTTTTTTTAAAATGCTCCAATGTAGCACATAACTTACAAAAACACAAACTAATATGCATATTAGGCTCATGCAAAACTAACCTGCTGTGAACTCAAGCACAACCACAACAGTCATGACAGCCCAAATAGCGTTCTGCCCAACACCATTGAACAAAGTCTCAAGCAAATACAGCAAAGAAACCAGTGTCAATGACAACCCGACTTTAAATGCATGGATCACCCGTCTAGGATCCTCTCGACCCACATTCCAAAAAGTTCTGCCTACCAAACACGGGAAGTTCCTAACTTTCTCACCATAAATCCCCATTTTCTCCTTCCCCCCGCGCCATACCTTGTTGTGGTCGGAAACTGGATCCTCTGCCTTAGTTGCCATATTTGCTATCCCCAAGCAAATGGCCCCTGAATGAAACATTGCTTTGGCCTCTACGGGGCCAAGATACTAACAAAAGTTAACTAAAAGTGGTTAATAAGGCTGTCTAGATCTTAATCTATGGTATTAAATGAAGATTAGTGAAGGTTATAGCCTATGGGTCAATCAAAGTACTACTAATTAAACAAATAGGAGAATGCAGGGTAATGTGTACTTATATAGGTTTGTCATTGTGGGTGACAGATTTTATTGGGTGGTTAGTGGACTTTTTGCTAGTTCTGGAGCTATTATGAGTGTTACAACTTTATATGAACAAGAGAGAGAAAGAGCAAGGGAGGAGTGATTATTCACATGCCTTCCATCAAAAGTACGGCTAGAGTTTAACTTATACTTAAGGTGGTGGTTTTCAGCATCTAGTTGAGGGAAGTCAAAAAGAGCAAGAAAGCAAAATTTTTTAAAAAATGATTTTCTTGCTTGATCGACGAGAAGGATCATTCGTGTGGGGCACTTTCTAATGCACGATCTCTGATATTTTAACAGCTAAACTATTGCTAGTCCTGTTAGGATGCTCAAATTTTAACCCAGTGTTACAAGTTATTATTTGTTTTATGGCACGTCAAACATCTTTTGGGTAAATTTCGCATATGTAAGGGGATTGTACAGTTGTATTGTTTGGTTTATTAGGAAATGCTCTGTGGATGGATTGTTTCTATAATTCTATTTATAACTTTCTGAAAATTACCAGAAATGTAGATTGATTTTATTTCATGGTAATACTCTATATGATTACAACATTTTTGATAAAAAAACACAAAAATGGTGGTTGAAACCTTCACAATTTCTATTAATTAACTGCATTACGACTGCAAAACACTCTCTACTAAGTCTCTAGACGCACGCAAATAATCCTCCTAGGTTCCCATATGTATAAACTACAAAGGAAGCTACAACTTCTTAGAGAATAAGTAAATAATAAATCAACCTAAAACAATATTTATCCTACCAATACACATAATCTTACCCAAAATATAACCTTCTCAAAATAGTCCCTGCCAAATTTAGCTTACTGCTTGCTACCATATCTATTATTGAATCTCTACCATGGTGCTTTCTTTCTTTCTTTTTTTCCTTTTTTTTTTTTTTTTTTTTTTTTTTTGGTAATGATAAGAGCTTACATACCAACCTTAGAAGTACTTGGTGCATATTACATAACCTTGGGTACATAGTACCTCGCAAATCAGCATAATAGACAGTTTTCATGGTTTCTAGTACATCAAAACTAACAAATGTTCCATCAGCTATGGCTAGTGAGCTATTGGCTTCCTGAGCTAGACGATCCGCAAGTTGATTCCTCTCCCTGTGAACATGTTCCACCTTGCACTCCATTAATTTTCTTGTGAGCTCCCTGCATTGTTGAACCATGTGAGTAAGCTGGGTATCATTTTTGCTGTTGATTAAGTTGACTGCAGCAATGGAGTCCATATGCAATTCCACTCTACTGTATCCTTGGTGCTTTCTTTCTTGCACCCAACAATAATGGGTTTGTATAGTTGTATTATTTGGTTTATTAGGAAATGCTTTGTGGATTGTTTCTGTAATTCTAATTATAACTTTCTGAAACTTACCAGAAATGCAGACTGATTTCATGATGATAATACTACAGTATATGATTAAGAAAATACAGCCTTTTTGAAAAAGAATATAAGGCCTTAATTTCTTTCTGTTCAATTGTTAGTAGAATCAGTTAGTTAGTTAATCTGTTACTTGACTTGTTACAGTTAGTTATAAGAGGTTAGTTTTTTGTTAGAAGCTCCTCTCTTTCTCTGTGTATATAACAGTTAACAAACTCTCTTCCTCTTAATCTACACAAAATTTGTATCTACTGTTCTTTGGATTTCTAATTAATTTTTCTGCACAATATTAGTATGTACTTAAATATTGTACAATTTCATGACTAACTTTGTTTTGAATGGAATTTTTCTTTTCATTGACTAGTTAGGACAAAATTGTAAATTATTGCAACTGAGTTTCAAGTATCATCTCTCATACACTTTATTAGCCAAAATAGCTAAAAGCCTAAAACTGGAGTATTACTTTTGAAGGAGTAGCAAATAGAGTTGATGCATACATGTCCATTATCCACCCAATAGTTTTGCTATATATTCCTCTTTTTGATATAGATTTGTACAAGACTCCTCTATAACTTAGATTTTCATTGCTTTAATATATGTAAATGAACCAACTCCCTCAAAAATCAAAGTTAATAGATAGATCAAATGCAAATATGTCTTTCATTATGTTTATGATCCGAAATGCAATATTAAAGCATAAAAAACCATACTCGATACTCCTTTCCGGTAAATCATTGATCAACCTAGATAGTTTAACATGTAATGCAAATTTATCATTGATTACGTTTATGATTATAAAGGCAATATTCGAGCATAAAAAAAACCATACTCATACTCCTTTTCGGTAAATCATAAATCAACCTACTGGATAGTTTAACATGTAATGCAAATATGTCATTGATTACGTAAAATGATCAGAAAGGCAATATCAAAGTATAAAAAACCATCCTTAACACTCCTACTATCCGGTAAAACTCACAAAACTTTGTCAATCTCAAAAACCTTGCAAAGTTTACCCTCATAAATAGTTTACCAACATCAAATCTACCCTTAAAAAGCTAGTCAATGGTTGCCATTGGCATTAAAATTTGCAGCTACAGTGTCAAAGTTTCACGAGTAAAAGGCCATTGCTCCCCAATCATGAAAAACTTTGCCATAAGAAACAAGTAAAATTTTGCTCCCTCTTCTTCTTCCTCGATCTACAACTACACGGGATGCCTATTGCTAACCAAACATTGTTTTGTGCTCATATTTCAATGGTCTTCGTTGCTCCTCTACAGCTGGAATTTTTTTTTTTTNATATTTGCTTCATTGCTTTTTCCCCACCCGTGCATTCTCAACCTCTTCTTTCTCCCACAATCTTGCAATGCCTTCAGCTTCTACCACGTGTTACTTCTAGACATCCGCCATGTGGCACGAGAGTTGACATAGAATGGTCAATGTAATAGTACTCTACTATAATACCCAAGGGGTGTTGGCCCACTGGTAAACAAGTTTTGGCTTATACACCAGGTCACGAGTTCAAGCCTCCTGGGGACCACCTACACGAATTTATTCGTGGAATACCCGAGGCCGTGCGTTAGGAGGTACCCTTTAGCCACGCCCAATTCCTCCTTGCAGACACCAAAAAAAAAAAAATTAAATAAAAGAATAATGCTTGTAGAGTAAAGATGAGTCCGTGTGTTAGAAGTGTAAATTAACTTGGAGACCTGTACATATAGTCACATTTTTGTTCTAAGATTCTTAATAGCATTGAGATCATGCACTAAGGTTAAATTTTGCGCCAATTAGTTTTAAAAGTTTTACTTCAATAGTTTGGTGTACTTTCTAATGCAAAAATTTGTATGAGTTTGTGTATATATACACCATGTAAAACCATCTTGAATGTTTCAAGAAGTAAAGTCACCCTTGTTATTAAAAGTACTCTTTTTTTTCTTTTTTTTTTTTATTAAAGAAATCACACTTTCTTTCTTGAGAAAATTCATCGGTGTATACTATACATTGAGTGTATGCAAAACTAATTTATTTTCTAATAGTCTACATATCCGAGGTTTGATATTGGCAGATCCCTTGTATCTAATGTGAAGGAAGTAGGAGAGCATCGAGTCAGCTAGCAATTGGCCCACCGGTTATGTGGGGAGAGTCTAGAACTCATTTTCAGCTACCTAGTTTGATCCACTCTTGAAAGAGATAGATCAATGACTATATATATAATCGTTGATTTTTGCACCAAATCCGCATAAGGTGCACTCATGAGTAAAAATGAAAGGTGCACCCTTTTATAATTACTTGTAATGGGTTGAGCTATATAACAAGGATATGAACTTGGGCTTTATCATTTGAATATATTGGGCCAAATATATGTATTTTTTTTACACTCGAGAGCACCTTATAATTTACCCCAAACCCAACCAACAATGAAGTATGTACTATATAGTGAAATGTGAGTTTGAATCTCATCTATATCAGTCTTTGTGCTCCTTTTCACACATTCAGATTAGTGATTCTAACAAAGAACTTCAAAAATAGTGGTGAGCAACTACCAAATCCACATTTTTGTATTTTGATTTATAACTAAATTAATTGCCAAAACAAAGGAGGTTACAGCATGATGTGGACTTTATCACACTCCACAACACCTAGGAATCACTCCTAAGCAGGATTATTGGAAGATTAACTCTTCACTCCAATAACAGAGCATAAAACATAAATACGAAATCCACGATTTTAGAAGCACTTCAAACCAACTTATCTAGCTAAAGATGCCCTTAGATGCATGCCAAAATTCATTCCATACTCTTCACAATGGAAGCCTTTGGCCTTAATTTCCAATTAGGAAGAAAGTCGAAATAAAGCACTTCAAAAACCATGAATGATGGAGGGATGAAGAAAACGAGGGAGGGCAAACAGGGAAGCAAATAAAGGGACAAGTGGAGAAAGGGCAGATAGACAGCGACAGACACGGCAGTGTCTGGGGGAGAAGTGAGTGAGCATGAGCATGAGCAAGCAAAGCAAGAAAGAGAGAAAAGCAAGGGACCGGGAAGAGACAGAGAGATAGCGTCTAACCTATCAAAACCTTACCCAACCTAGAAACCCAATAAGTTTTTTGGATTATGGCACAAATATTTCAATTCAAACCCAGAAATAACAACTATGATTTTGAGCCAAAAAGCAACCTCAACCCAACCTAACGCAACCCAGAAATAACCAGACCTGAACCCCGCTGGTTCGACCCGTTTGACAAGTCTAAGAAAGCCTATTACTTGATATTAAGACCTGCAACAGTATCAGGACAAAAAGAAACTACAGAAAATCAGCTCAAAGCTCACCAACCTCCAACATCTGTTACAGGCAGGTGAAACTACAACCAGAACAATTGTCATCACAAACAGTTGAGTTGATAATGAAACACTAACATTCAAGAACTTCGCAATACAACAGCCACTATAAACTTAAATTCCCACCAAAGACAACACCAAATTACCATTCAAGTACTGGCATATTAGCTTCTCCCTTTTGATCTATAAAAACAACAGGTCCTATATATATACCATGTGAAATTACCTGGTACCATCATCAGTTACCAGTCATTTATTTCACATGACGCTCCAATGTTCTGGAAAACAGAAGCATGCAGTTCCTTTTTATTTACATACAACTCAGAGTGCAGAACCTGCACTCCCCTGCAGAAGTCATACCTGATCAACGCCAAAAATGTATCTACGAGCTTGCACCAAAAACACGGATCCTCTGCTCAATGGGAGCCCGGCAACAAGGGCAAGTGGCTTTTCCCTTCTTCCCATAATCCTCGCCACAGTTGGCACACATTACTTGATGAGCACAAGGCAGGAACACGACGGAAACTTCTTCTTTCATACAGATGAGGCACTCTCTCTCACTTCCAACTTGCTTTTCAGGTTCCTCCAGTTCCCGGAGAAGCCTTGCAATCGTTTCACCTTGCTGTTTTGTTGTTTTGGGGCTTCCTGAAGAAAAATTTTCTGCGGGGTCATGTGGCTCGATAGACTCTGCATTCGCTTTAAGGCGAGCTAGTTCCTGCTCGAGCCTTTGGAGATCATCCTTGTGGCGCTGGAAGTTAATCTCTATCCTCAAGCGAAGGGCCTCAAGCTTCCTCTTGTTGTTTCCCTCAGTTGCTTCCTTGGAACGCCTTTCCTCCTCCACCTGAGTCATGGAAAGTTCCTTGTCCTTCACTTCCTGCCTCCATTTTGCCTGTGACAATTTACTTCAATTACTTCATAATAAATTAAAATCAATAATAATGAGCTAATGATCATTATGTCAGGGAAACAGGGCCAAAAGGAGCTTTATTGGTGAGGTCAAACATGGTAACACTGACAAAATAGAATGAAGTAACAAGCCACAGATCATTACAATGCAGAGATAAGTAAGCCACAATAGCTAACTGAATTACTTGCCACATAAGATGAATTAAAGAATATCCTGATAGGCAAAGGGAAGGGGCAAAAAAGAATATGTTGAGGATCTAATAGTATCAAGTAAACTATCAAAACGGTGCAGACACACAGTACCATGTAGAGGCACAGAACAGTGCACTTTCATGTTCACGGATAAGTAGGATACCATCTAATACAGTACTTTGAACTTGAAAAGCCAAACTAAAAACTATACTCCAGACGAATTTACACAGAAGCACAAATCAAATAGAGCCGCAAAGACAGTACTTTGAACTTGAAAAGTCAAACTAAAAACTATACTCTAGAACGTAATTTACACAGAGAATCTGGATATTGCAACACGAGTCTGTTTTCATTTCTCCCTGTGGCCAAAATGCATAGCACTGTAGCAGTACTTGCCATGGAAAATTTGGAAACAACTGCCTCCTTAATGTCAACATTGTATTATTGACTACAATTACAACTAAGTAATTTGTAAAGAACTACCTTTTATATAGTATTTTATGCGACAAATACCTTTCAAATTGATTTTTTTTTTTTTAAATCACAACCTTTTACAACAGTTTCCTTCTAAGACATTACCCTTCACCGAAATCCAGCAAAACTAAGACCGAAACTGACCGAAATGTCCATGCTTGCTTCCAACCCCTCCCCCCCTCCTTCATTCCTTCTCTCTCTTGCGTCCCAACTCCCATCCCCAGTTAGCCCCTTTTACCATTGATTTTCAACCCTTTAATGTTATCTCATTTACTCTCTCCTTCACTCTCTTTTTCACTCTTGATGACTAGCGAATCTTGTATGCAGCTGGTGCATTGAGGCTCAGTCAGCATTTGTGAATAAATACATGTGAAGCTTTAAAAGATTACTCCATTCCTTTGCAAATAGGACCAAAGTAATATTGGAATAGTAGTTGGTGTTGCTATTGATCCTAATTGGTATGTTATTTAATTGCTTGACCTAATTTAGTAAATGTCATATTTGTTTCACAATAGTTGCAAGACCTAAATAACTTATTGCTTTCAATTTCAATGCCTGACCTAATTAATTTATTGGTTTAGACTAAATTCATTGGTCCAACTATTGAAATATAGGTAATACAAATCATGTGAAGCAAATACGATAATGACTTAATTAGGGCGACAACTGAAAAGTCTTCCAATGGGGGTTGATAACAAAAGCAATTCTAATACCACTTTTGTCCTCCCCGCAAAAGAAATGGCATAGTTTTTAAAGCATCAAAAATACCCTAATAGCGTGCCTCCTATTCATTGCATAAAGTAAGTAATGATCAACATATGCTAACTCGGCCCCAAGTGTACCAGCCAATGGGGTCATACAAGATTCACATATCTTAGAGAGTGAAAATATGTGGAAGAATAGAGGAAGAGAGAGTGAACACCTATGGTAAAAGTGACCAAGAAGGGAGGTAAATTGCGACGGGAGAGAGAAAGAACAGAAGGAAAAAAATTCCATTTTTGTAGTGTCTTAAAAGGAAAATATTTGTAAAAAGGAAGTTCTTCGAAGAAGTGATACATATTTCATTAACATTATCATTGTTGTTTTAATTGTTGTAGTCATAGTTGATGTTGTTGTTCGTATTGTTTTTTGTTGTGGTGCTTATTATTATTAATATCAGCACCACTATTAGTTATGCCCTAGGTTGCACAAACAGGTACACTGACAAGGACATGGCACACCTACGAAGAAGCGCCATCTATAGAGAAGCCTAATATGTGTCATTTTCGAGTGTCGGTGCGTGTTGTATCCATGTGTCCAACACACAACACAACACCTATCCCAGGTGTCTGTGCTTTATAATGCCTTATTCCTCTCCCTCCTTCCCCAGCTACCTTCTCCTACTCTTTACATTTGTTTGAAACTATTTTTTCTATATTTTCGATGATTTATTGACTACAATAGATTTTGCTAAAAACTACTTATAGGTCTCCTAGGAAGTGTGTTTCCATTAGGTGATCTAACCAAAGGTAAAGTTACATGCATTTGGACCTCTTTGCACCTCGATAGAGGTGAAATCAACCTTGGTTGTTGTTGTTGTTGTTGTTGTTTGTTGTTTGTTTGTTTGTTTGTTTTATTTGGATCATCAAGTTCAAATAACTAACAAAATTCGTGTACACTGACTAGTGGTTAATGTCAATGTCATAAATGTATATTCCATCTTCTGTAACTCAAGGCATCAACACTAATTGTTTGCTATGTGGCTCCCAATCCTAGCATTTGCTTATTTACTCACAAGTGATAGAGGTGTATACATAATTTATTTTTGAATCCTATCAGAGCATAAATCTATTCTCAAACTACTTCAAAACATTAAATCTATCAATGAATAGTACAGTCTAGAAAATCACAGACAGTAGCACGACAGTTTTTTCGGTCAGACAAGCTCTTATTTCTATGCCTTGATAATAATAACAATCAAATTACTAAAAATGTTAGATATATTAACATTAATAATTACAATCCATCTCATAGATCTGCAACCTCCTAACTCTCCATACCCTCTCCCACGAGACAAAAAGAAAAGAAGAAACAAAAATAATAAATGGAAAAAGAAAACCCTACATTTATTCCTAAAGATTCCTAAAAAAGAAGCGTAAGACATGCAAGCAATTTTGATGGAGCACAATATTACAGTTTCTCGATAAAAGCATGTAGAATAATCATTTCCCCCAAATGGAGAAAGTATCATTTTCCTTCGACACGATTAATAGGTTCAAGAACTATTTCTAGTAAATAGTAATGCATCTAACCTTTAACCCATTCACATTATACATAAATATTTACTTTAGATTAAATGCACATTTCTTCTAGAGATTAACTAAATATCATGTTAATCTTTGATTTGTCATTTAACTAACAACTAGAGGGTGGAAAAACAATCGTAATAGAAAAATGTTTGATTTTGTGGGATTGATGTATTAGTAGTTAAGGTTTTGAATTATGGGCATTATCCAAATGTATAAATGGTGGGTTTGATTGCTATCTTAGCCTAAGTTCAACAAAATTAGGCTTGATTTTCAACCTCAACCAATTTTATTTTCATTGTATTTTGAATATCTTATCAACTTTTTGGACAATGGAATTATGTAAAAGGATCGACTATTAGTTACTCATTTTGTTTGTGTTGTTTATGGTAAACAAGCTATCGCTCATACGTCATGTCAAGCCTCCTCAGAAACACCTATATGAATAATATCGCGGAATACCCAAGACTGTGTGTAAAATACCCATATTTAATTATGAATATATTACCCATTTTAATTATGATTAGAAAGATGTGTTACTCGTTTCTATTGTTCATAAAACAATAAATTAAGAACAATTTTTTTTTTTTTTTTTGAGAAGTTCGATGTATAAAGCGAATTGGCATATGAAAACAAGCAAGCATTACTTAACGTAAAGGAACTTTAGGCCTTTAGTACGTGGCACAGAGTGAATTAAAAAAGTAGTCTTCAAACAATCTAAAAAAGTTGGTGCATGTATGGTTAAATAGGAAATGTATCTTATTGCAACAAGTCTTAAGACATGCGCAAGAATTGTCGTGTGATTGAGATTTTGATTTTTTCATTTAAATAAAATATTTTAGATTTTGCATTGTATAAGATTTCCATATATGTTTCAACTGAAATGTCATTCACGCATAACCAAGAACTCTATCACTATCTTTTTTTTCTTTTTAGATAAGAGGAACTCTATCTCTATCTTGGAGGAAGAAATGATATTAACTACAAGTTTGGTGCTTAAAGCCAGGAAGTAGAATGTATTTGCAAAATGGAAGTGCCTGTGAAAGCGAACTATGAAGCATAGAACAAGCAGTCTCTCCCTATCTACAAAAAAACCATGAAAATCAATATTCCTGAGTTGAACACTACAAGGAATGACACCCCAAGCATATGCCACTACACACTAAGTCTAGTCTATATAACCCGAAAATGAAAAGCAAGCCGCTGAGAATGCTCATAAAGATACCTATTTACCTAAGCGAGCAAGTTAGAAGATACAAATAATTGATGGCTTAAGAGGCAAATGAGAAACAGTTGGTGCATCTAAGCAAGCTAGAAGATACCAATAATTGATGGCTTAAGAGAAGTCTGGAATTAGCAACCCAATTTACAGTTTTTTTTTTTCTCTGGATGAAGTAATCCCTCAATTTGGGCTTGACATGTCTAGGGTATGATTGCCTTTATATCCATGTAAAAGCAACCTGATAAATGCTTTTACATAACCAAAGCTTCTTTGATTCTCCAATATCCAGCCCCAGTTCAGTGACAGGCATTTTGATGACATAGTAAACGAATTTTCAATAATGCCTGATAAAGGGACTAAAGAGATGCCTTATACAAAAACAAAAGCTAACGTAGACTACCACAGCAAAAAAGATAGATGTTCATCCCTTTCATGTCATCTACTTCTCCCCTCACTTTCCTCTCCTTTTCTTCCCTGTTCTACATCACCTTTCTAACCCATTAAAATCCTAATGATACATGCATTTCCTCACTTCTGACAAATATGTTTACTTTAGAACTTCTGACACGACAAAAAAAAAAAAAAAAAAAAAAAAAAAAAAAAACAATCTAAAAACTGGAAGGGGTGAGGGAAATGCATAGGCATTCATAATGTTGAGAGAAACTATCCACAAAGCACAGGCATAATTGGATAGAGTTTCACATGTTGTACACCTTAACGTGAAGCAAGAGAGAGCGTATGAGTGGCATTTGATCATCTTTTTTTTTTAAGTAAAAGATAGTTTTTCAAAGAAAACTAACAACTACAGATACACAAGCTCAGAACACCCATATAATGCCAAGCAAATTAAAAAGACAACTATAAGAGCGTTAGATTGTATGTCTACAAGCAAGGAACTGAAGCAGTAAAGGGACAATGCATGCCTCTGCAAGAAGCACCGAAGAAGCATTAAAAATCTACACTGCCCCAATTTAAGCACCAATAAATTTACGAAGAAACATTGTCTGAGAAGCCATAAAAAAAAATAGACATGGCAGAGCACATCCTTTCTCACTGTTATGCAGTATTCTGAAGCACACAAATAGACAGGTCAACACATTTCCAGACACAAAAAAGAGAGACACAAAAAGCATACACACAACAAGTACATATTGACACACCTCAGCTTCCTTTTGAGCTGCATGAATCTGAACCAACTGCTGTTGTGAGTCAGCAATCTTCTGTTTTTCAGCAGCAATTTCCTCCTGCAACTTCGTCTTCTGCTTCTCCCATGCTAGGAGTCTCTTCAAACACTTCTTTTCCCTTTTTGCAACCTCTAAACAGGTTGTCACTGATTCTGATGCACTCAGCTTAGAAGCCTCCATCTCAGCTCTGATTTCAGCATTCTCAACCTCCAGCTGTCTAACAGCTGCATTTGCACGGTCTACTTGACTGCTAGCCTTCCTCAGAGCATTCTCCATCTCTGAGAGCCTCTTCATGGTTGTATCTTCCAAAGTCTGCTTACCCTTTTTCAACTTTTGAGTCTCCTCCCTCTCTATCCTTAATACCTTAAGTTCTGTCAGATCCTTACTGAGTTTTTTCGCAGCTTGCAGTGCCTTCTGGTGAGCCCACTCCTTTCGCTCCTTCACCTGCTTTTCTAGATCCTTTACTTGATGCAATAACGTCAGTATGATCTCATCCTTTTGATCCTCCGCTGCACAATCCAAATTCTCATCAAGATTCAACTCCCGAAACTTATTCAATACAGTGTTGACCACATCCTGGTTATTATCAAGAGACTCCTCAGATAGATTAGCTGGTACATCAGCAGCCAATGAAGTTCCTTTTGAAGAATCTCCAATTGCTACAGAGCTAGTGCAAGGTTGAGACTGCATTTGCATCTGCTGTTTTGCACGGAACCCAGCAGCAAAAGCTGCAACGTTTCTCTTCAACAAAGACTTCATGGAAGGAGTGAGATTGAATCTCTTAGGACAATCAATCTCCCTCTGAAAGCTTGCTTCTGGCAAAGGGAAAAACCCACCAAACCCATTAACAGGAGGCTCTGAATTAGGTCCATTTCCATAACCCCAACCACCATGAAATTTACACAGCCCAGGAGGCACACTCATCCCAGAACTCGCTGCATTAGTGTTACCACTATCCATACTGCTCATTGCATTACCACAAGCATTGCTAGGCGAGGGAATCATAGGAAGTTCAATTGTACTCGCCCGACCCACATTGAGATCACTCATAAGGAGGCACCACATAGCATCTCCTCGACTCAAATGGGGGCGAACTTGCTGCAACAAGCAAACCATACCCGCAAGCGAATACTCCTCCAACTGCCTCAATTCCGTGAAAACAAGCTCCGATTCCTCAGAACCCCCATCACTTCCACAACACCCACCATTCAAATAAGCCAACGAATTGTGCAAAATATTAGTCAGCACATCCATACCCCCATAGCAATGCCCATTCCTCAAAACCGCATTCAAAGTCGTTTCCTCATCATAACCCAACGCAAGAAGCTTGGCAAGCGCCTCATTATACAAAAACTCCAAATTCTTCAACAAAATCTCCTCCAATTGCTCCTCAGTACAGTATCCCCACCCAGAATCCTCGAAACCGCGGTTCTGGGCACGGTTAGAATTCGAGTTCTTATTAGGGTTTTTTGTGTTTTGCACAGAATCACCAAAACCCATGTTATAACTCCACGGTTTAAGACCAGATTCAAGCATGGATTTACCAACTGATGAAGTTCTATCGTTATTGTTGTTTTGATGTTGATGATCAACATCACTGACGGTGTTGTGTTTCACCGATCGTGCTCTCCGATTGGTTCGGATGTGCTTTTCTCTCACAGTACAACCCATTTTTTGATACCCCAATTAAATAAAACGCAGAATAGAATCTCCAGTGAAGAAAATTCAAAGATTCAACAAACAAACACTCTTAAAGATTGCTTCTTTTGAGTTTTTCTTTGTTCTTTGATGCAGATTAAAGAGATGAAATGAGAGAAAACAGATTGAATTTGAGAGAAAAAATTGAAGAAATGGGGAAAAATGACACTCACAGATGAGGATTGAGGGATCTTGTGGAGCTGTGTTGTGGTCCGTTGCAGCTGCGCATGGACAAAACCCGCAGAGTGAGGGAAGAGAGAGAAAGTAAGAGAGAGAAAGAGGACACGAGAGAATGGTGCGCGGCTTTTATATAGGGGTGGGGTTGGTAAAAAAAGTGAGGTTTGAGGAAATAAGAAAAATAAAAAGGGAAAATAAAAATATTAGGGCTATGGGGCCCACATGATGACGGGTTGTATTAGAGTGCTTTTGGCCCAAATTAAACCCAACCCAATATCTTTTTTGATTTGTTTCCATTTAATGCTGATTTGTTTCTTTTGAAATTGATTTGTTTCTTTGGAAGAGTGATTTGTTTTTTTGGTTGTTATTTTGTTGATGTTTATGGTTGATTGTTGATTTTTGTTGATTTTTACGTATATTTTGTTGATTTTTTCTGATTTTTGTTGCTTCTATTTTTATTTTTTTTGCTAATTCTATTTCTGTTGACCTTTACCGGAGAATAAATACTATAATGAGTAGAATGAAACCTCATTGTTAAATGGCTCCTTCTGTAATCAAATAGTAGAAATTCAAAGTAGGTTCATGGCATGAATTAAAAAGATGATCCAATGACTATGAGATGTTAAATTTTTACTGATAATGCTTAGTTATTATTATTTTTACTTATCTCGATAGAAATTAGTAATAAAAAAAATACGTGAATGGTTATAATCAATAATAAATATTAAACGGCTTAAGGCCTATTCAGAATGGTTATAACTGGGTACTACACGTGTGAGGATGACATGTGGACGTCCAATTGGCGTAGGCACGACACCTATGCGTATACTCATCATCCACATAAGCATTTTCATCTAATTGACTGCGACATTTAAATTAGCATTATTGCACACTTATACATCATTATTCATTAGTTTTAGGCAATCTAAGAGTTAGATTATTCATAATATGTAACTCAAAAGTTATGTTAGAAGTTATGTATCATTATTTCAAAGCAACCTAAGAGTTCATATAATGCAACTTGAAAATTATGTTAGAAGTTAATACATGAATCAATCAAATGGAATATCATTTAGGGAATGGAAAAAATGCTTAATAATCATAAATCATCTTTTAGTGTTTATTGAAATGCAAAAACTACTTTTTATTCCCTTTGTTTTTTTATAAGTGTCGTTTTTGCTTTTCGAGGTCGAACTTTGAACATCAATATCTCTCAAAATATATAACCAAAAATTGTAAAAAGTATATATTATGAAAGTAGTTTTCGATAATCTAGCAAGTATTTTTTCATATTGTGAATCAAAGTAAAAAATTTACAATTCAATAGTCAAACTTGAACACGAAAATCTAAAACGACATATAAAAAAACGGAGGGAGTATTTTGTTATGTTCAAGCAGTGAAATCCAATATAATTCATTAGTATTTTAGTTTGAAACACACACAAATATAACTGTGAATAAAGAAAAAGTGACTTTATTTAGTCATCCTCTGATTTTTTCTACTTTTGTTTTCCTCTTCTATTATTTAACCATGTTTATTTCATAATTTAAGCGTGCTTGATCTTCTTTTTTTTTTTTTTTTTTTGTCTTTATGATTATCGACTTAAATTTCAAACTGACCAAAACTGAAAAGTAAAGGCCTTGTACATGGTGGTTCCAAGTTGCAATTTGGTAAAATAGGTGTTGAAACGGCTTTTGGGCATTATATAGGGTGGGTGCCTGTGGTCAATAACTTAGACTTCTTATATAAATTTAATTTCAAGCTTATATATTTTTATCTATATACTAATTGTCTACTTAATTTTCAAAATTGAGAATAAAAATGTGGTTTCCAGAAAATAATTTTTAAGTGTATAGTCATTTCAATTTACTAACATATTATTATTGTTGTTCATTCCGTTTTACTAGTATTTTTTTTTTTTTTTTTTTGAGGGGAGTATTTAGTTTAGCTTAACACGTCAATTGATTTTTTTTTTAATTTTTTTTTTTAAATGACATATTTTTCTCGACTCTTTAAGTCAAAACTGATCATGTTTCTACTAAACTGAGCCATGAAAAATAAAGTACTCTCAACAATATTAAATTATTAATTTGCAGTGATTAGTTCTTAGCGGATCAAAATTGAAAACTAACAACCAACCGCAATAGTAGAATTTGTGGTCGCCAAAGATGGGAAAGGAAAGTGAGGGTTCAATTGTCGAAATGCATGTATTAGTTTATCGATGTAAAGAAGTTATCTGCTCAACATGATTGCTTCAGGATTTTCTATGGTTCCGACTTAACTCCACTTTCCTTTAATCGCTTTCTAATTTATTGCTTACAATAATGTCTTCAATGTGTTATTTAGTCAAGTTCGACTCAGTTATAGTTCAATCTTCATTGTCAAAAGCCCCTTTTGAGGGAATTAGGGCACACTAATACATGAGGCCTAGTACCTTGAAGACGAAAAAAGTGGTACCACCACTTTTTAGGTACCCCTTTTCCTTATTCAAGGTATCATGAGGCCGCCTCATACAAGTTTTTGTGGCACACTATTATACTAGTAGTATACAGCACTTTTAGACTTTAATTGTGTTTGCTTTAGATAATTATATTTTGGACAATGCTACCCATACACGGTGTGTAGCCATACACAATATCTTTTACGAGGTGGCAGTTTTTGATTGGCCACTTATATACTAATTAAAA
>BSSO01000313.1:0-37368 GCA_030267885.1 Mesembryanthemum crystallinum
TTCCCAGATCTCTGGACCTGGTAGCAACCAGTTCCAATACCAGTTCCCAGAATTCAGGACCCGCCAAGACCAGTTCCAAGACCAGTTCCTATTATTTTGACCGGGTACCCGATTGTGCTCACCCCTACTAAGTTATGCCAAACTCCATGCTCCTTCCCCTCCAGAGATGTTGCATGATCAAGGGTGTCTAAGTCTAGCTTCAAGCACCAATGATAAACTTTTTACGGATATATGGAAATCTGGAATAGTATGTTCAGAAAATCCAATCCATCACTCAGAACCGAACTCTTTGGCTACACTTTCCACCACAAAATTGGCAACATTAGTATCCTCTCTCGTGTAATCTATAGCTCATCTTATTTTTTTATTATACAATAACAAAACAGAGCCACAAGTGATGAAGCCATAGTTCTCAAAGCGTGTCAACTACACATCCCTCATAAGCTTGTTAACTAGTTATCTCTGAGAAACAATGTTTAAACGACACTTCCCTACTCATGCAAAAAATAAAATTTACTCTTTAATTAAATGCTCTTCACCATGGTAACAGTAGTTCCAGTAGTTCTTACTGGTAAATGTGGAAGTTGCAGGAATCATTTTAATACGAGTGTTTGCAGAATACTACCCTAAGTAGGGGTCTTATTCAATAAATCATCCCTATGTAACCTATTTTCGCTAAACCACCATTTTGTTTAATTCTGTAAGTTTTACATAGGGATGATTTCTTGAGTGTTTGCAGAATACCACCATTTTCGCTAAATCAACACCCCAACCCCCCATCTAACTTTCCATAAGTTTTACATGTTTTCCCCATTTTGTCCCTATTTTAAGAATCTAAATTATTCTCCCTCCGTTCACTAATGAAGGTGACATACACTATTGGGCACAAAATTTAAGGAGATAAAGAAATTGTCAAATTGTGGATGTAAAGGTGATAGCGACTTGTTGATGAGAGAGAAAGAGCTAGGGATAACTTAGTACTTTAAAGGAAATTTTTTGCCAAAATTGGAGTGTAACTTTTGTTTGTGAACGTACCAAAACGGAATACGTAACTTTCATTAGTGAACGGAGGGAGTATTATTTAATATTAACTAAAATAAATATGATGCACTACTTTTGATTTTGTCCCTTGTATTAATTTTAAATATGTTTTGCTAACTGTTATTTACAGAATATTTGCATCATGTTAGTACTTCTTTCAAGATTTTATCTTATTTCTATTATCATTTCTTTGAACATATTCATGTTCATTTTGAAATGGAACGAAAAGATTTTACCCTTTGTTTCACATTGACTGTCCTACTTTCTATTTTGAGATGTCTCAAGTTAACTTATCTTGGGTCTCCATTATCACTATATGCATCTAGTGAGCA
This sequence comes from Mesembryanthemum crystallinum, assembly GCA_030267885.1. Classification (NCBI taxonomy): domain Eukaryota; kingdom Viridiplantae; phylum Streptophyta; class Magnoliopsida; order Caryophyllales; family Aizoaceae; genus Mesembryanthemum; species Mesembryanthemum crystallinum. The sequence goes on from BSSO01000313.1 coordinate 1,374, forward strand.
ACCCCACTAAACTCTAATTTCATTGGTCCTTTTGAAGTTTCTTGCCATAGGTTATGGTATGTCTCTTTATGTCCAAATGTAAGTAACATGACACCCAGCAAATTAGAAAATACAGTGCTTATTTGGTTTACTAGCATGGTTTTTTTTTTTTTTTTTTTTTTTTTTGACATCACTGCATAGGTAATAGATCCATAGAGTCCTCCTGTAGTCGTGCAACTTAACACTCACTCAGATCCATACTATGGTCCTTTGGTCTAGTGGAGGTGGCAATAGGGAGGACACACACAGATAGGGAAAGAGAAGAAGAAATTTAAGATGAAACTCACCTGGCCAGTTCGGAAATATAATTTTGTGTAACCAACTTGGTATAATTCAGGCATAATGTTGAATTGCTGGAGAACAGCAACTGAGATACTCAATGGATCTTGAGATACACTTTTATCGGAAAGCAGGAAGCCATACCTGAAATAAGCCACAAAATGTGTGAGGATCTGTTTAAGGATTCATCCATTGACAGGTGATAAGATACGGAAGACCATGAGCATAAACCTTTTGGCAAAGTCTTGATGTGTTATCCGATTAGGGTAACCACATCTCGCAATTCTAACAACTTCCAACACTCCACAACACCGTAATTGCTGCAGTACAAGATCCTTCTCAACCATACCAGGAAGCTGCTTACTATTTGGTTTTATACAACGAATGAAGTGAGGAGTGGTATTTTCTAGTCGCTGCATCAGTTTGTAAAGTTGACCCTGCAGGTAGAGAACTGAATTTAAGCATTCCCTTCAAGCAAAATACAATTGCGAATTCGAATTTCAGCAGACAAACACCTCTTTATGCAAAAAAAAGCTGCTATCAAACGTTTACATAAAGAAAAGGTAGGTAAATGGATAAAGGTACCACATACTACCCTCATCAACTAACATCAGCATTTCAGCAAATCAAGAAGCCATTTCCGAAGTCTCTGCCAATTCTAATTGGCGTATGCCCCCCATAAGAAAATAAAAAATAAAAACAAAGAAAATGCGCCAGTAATAACATCATTGGAAGTGGAAAGACCATCCAAAAAAATTCCCTTTCTCGCAGCATATGCACAAACACGCATACAGATGCATAGAAAGAGTGAATGATAACAATTCAAAGACCAGATAAGGAGGGAATTCATCATTGAGCTTTTCACTTTCAGAACACCATAGCTATCTGAAATGAGCTCAAGGATGTGCAAGAAATGATCACCTTAAACTTTGTAGCAACACTTTGCTTCTGGGAGTCCATGGCAGAGTGACCGTTAGGAACCACTGACTCCCGAGATTGGGTAAGCATGTTGGAGGCCAACTGCTGAAGCAGTGGACAACTTGATGACAGTAGGAGGTGGAGAGAGTCAGAGTGCAACGGATCTCTGTTCTTCTCTAAGAAGCCACTAGTGTCATACAGAACCTGAACCAATACAAAAAACGCGGAAACTTTTCAACAACGATAACTAAGAAATAGACAGCTGATCATTCAGTTCCATATGATACTAAACAAGATCAGATTTATGCACATGGTAAAACTAGAAATAGTACCCCAGGATTTCAAGCAAGAGTTGACTCTAAACTATTGTTTCATGTCAGTACTTATTTGTTATTAGCAGGGAAACAAATGTCACATATTGCTCAATACATATTGTTTTTTAAACTTGCCGATACGCAACAGCCCGTTATCCAATGGGGAGTAAAAGTTATTGGTCGTTTCGGCGGGTACGTAGCAGAAAACAGGCAAAAACAGCCAACACGACTGACATAGCAAAAAGCAGGCAACCAATAAAATGGCTGATACAATCTAGGCTCTGTTCTCTTCAATGTTAATTTTGTTGATTTTAGCTGTTGATTTTTGTTGAACTTTGTTGAATTTTGCTTATTCCACTAATTCTTGTTCATTTCACTGAAATTTGTTAATTCTATTAATTCTACTAAGAGAGATTTCACTGACTTTGGTTGATTTTCATTGATTTTTTTTTTATGCTACTGAGTTTTTGTTGAATTTTACTGATTCCACTGATTTTTGTTGATTTTTGTTGAATCAACAAAAATAAGTTGAGGAGAACAAAGCCCTAGAAAGAGCCAAGGATGCCGAGTGACTTCACACTACAATAGTTGCAATCCATCATGCTACACCCATAACACCCACCATTCCATGTTGTTAACTTAGGATGATTACCGCAAAAAGAATGCAAATTTTTTCCCTGGTTATTAGCTAGTTCAAACAATTTTATTTCAGAACCATCACCAGTATTGATGATGTTCACTGCCCACAATCTATAGTACAGTTTGGAATGAGAAAACAACGACGAGGACAAGGTCACCTGCACTCCATAACACCTTACCCCAGAGAGAAAGAGACTATCTATCTTAAATGCAAAGCATGAATATCGAATTGTAGCAGTGGAATATTATCAAACAACTATCACATTGTTGCACTTTCTCTTTATAGGCCAGTCATATTCAATGAACTTGAAACTTATCAAATTACTTACATATATTCATGATCCATGATGGTTTCCACATAATGATTGAGAAAAAGAGATAAGAAGAAAGAAGCGTGAAAAGAGAGAATATGGTTGGACAAGGTTGACTTCTTCTTGGGCCGATATTGTATGGCAGATAATGTTTCTCTGTAGAATATGCTCAATAATTGATCCAGTAGCTACAGTTAATTAACTAATGCATGCCCTCTAGATTCAAAACGCTTCAACATGCAGCATATTCACAAAGTTATTGTGAGCTGGACTATCACTGCCTACCTGTCCTGCATAATGACGAATACTGAATGCTCCATCTCTTTGTCCTTTGAAGCAGGAATTAGTGTATAAGTGTTGCTCAAGCTTGTTAGCAAAGGTCAAATCGGTAGCTTTAGGAAAATTTGATTCCTCATCCAGTAAAGACAATAGTCCCAGAGGCTTCTGCATGGCATAAAGTACAAATGTCCAATTAACCAATGATTTAACAGTAATATGCTGGATCTAGAAGACTCTGTAGCAATGAGAAATATAGCCATGTTGAAAACATTACCTTCTCGAAGAGGTTCAAGCATTCTTGGTTGTCTTCAAAATCAACTTTTGTCCAGTCGATTCCATCAGCTTCATAATCCTAGGATACAAACAAAATAAGTGTTCTCCTCACAAGTACATCAGCAAGAATCAAACAAGGTTTCAGTAGAAAGATGCGGGGGAGTTTCTGTTGATGTCTATCAATGTCCAGAATCCAGACCAGGACGTACCCAGTAGTACTCATAGGATGCAATTCCTTTTTCTATTCTTTCTATTCACATAAAAGCACACTTTACGCCACTTAAATCTGCTCAAAGTATGACCAGAAAGCAATTACTCCATCTCAAAATAATTGTCGCTTTAACTAACTTTATTTGTCTCAAAATGTTAATCGCTTTACAATTCCAATACAATAATTGCTCATTTTCCTAATGTACCCTTGTGATTATTACTAAGTTCACTTTCCAATACAACAAATTCCAATTAATGTATCAAATAGTTTAAAGTACCTCTAGAATTAATAGTCTCCTTAAATGTGCGCATTAACCTTAAACGACAGTTATTTTGAAACGGATGGAGTATATATTTGCTGAGCAGACTTGTGTTTCCAAGTCCAAGCAGAAGCTGACTTAATTTCCAGGACTTCAGCTGTTCAGCATGTTATGATAATGTCTCAGCTAATTGTGGACCATTTACCAAGACAAATGCTTCAATTAGATATGATAAATGAATATCTTCTAACAAATTCATAGTCTTAAGACCCAATTTACAGTTCAGAAACACAAAAGTGCAGCACATAATTGCATCACTATTGAGTACAAAGCGAATGCAGCTATCATATTTCAATTTTCAAGTCATCAGATGGCACAAATGCCTACCTCCTGTTCAAGTTTGAAGAGATGACGATTGAAATGTTGTTGCAGTCTCTCATTTGCATAATTTATACAAAACTGCTCAAAGCTATTTTTCTGAAAGCAAACAGTAACTATGAGCACAAATACAACCTTGTTATATGAAGTGACGTAAAAACATTTGTGGGGTAGGGTTCAAACTTCACACCTGAAATGACTCAAACCCATATATATCAAGGATGGTTATGGATCTTCCAGTCCGCCATTTACCTACTTCAAGTGATTTGTTTACTTGTTCCACCAGCCAATCAAACAATCTGGCATAGATAAATTTTGCTAATGCATCTCTGCTATCAGTGGCCTGAAAAAGATATTTAGTCCAACGACATTACATGCATGTACTAGAGCTTCCATTTGCTCATGAAGAATTTTTCACAGGGCCCACGTACCTGCTGTAAAGTGAAATTTTTGGCAATACTATCCTTGCCAGCTTGGATTTTACGGGTAGATAAAACCAGCATTAAGTCCTGCTCTGTGCATCCCATCAAACTGGCAGCAGTGGTCAGAGCTGCCAAACAAGCAAAACCAACAAAATTATACGTGAAACTGTCCACCATTCAGAAGCAAAAAGTGAAGGCTATCCAAGTCATCTATAGTATGGTAATCTAGATTTGAGCTTCTCACCAAGCCCAAATAATTGACTAAATAATCAAGGAGTTTAGTCAGGGTTGATCAAAACCAGCAACTACTTTCCAACCCTTGGATGAACATGGCTACCAATTACCATAGAAAAGCTTGTTTAATACTATGACTTTGTCGCTAACATAAACAATTCGAGATTGCAGAAAACAAGTATGCCAACTTGAAAACTCATTGAGATCTAATACTAAGTAACAAGAATAGGTCATTACTAACAAGTAACATGAAAGCAACAACTCTGCTATCAGTATTACAAATATAACAGTATAACCTCAAACACGAAACTGAAGATTCCCAATATTTTTCTTGATATATAACCCGTGCCAACTGGTAAAAAGTAGACTACCCCAAAGCAAGAGGGGATACCTTCATCAGTCACCACTTCCACGTGATTGTCATTACCAACTACTTCAAATGATATGTTCCCAAGCCATAACACAGCAGCAAGCACTGCAAAAATCCTTTCCTGATCGTCTTTTCCAATCCGAACAATATCTAAAGCATCCTGAAATGAAAATACACAGAAGGACCATAATATGTTGATTAAAAGAAGCATGACTGCAAAGAGAAACTTTGAACATCACAATAAATTTGTTACCTGAAGCTTATGGAAGTTCATTGCATCATCAACATCATCAATCACCAAGCAGTTACTCTGATTAAGATACTTGTATTCATTGGCCATTCTAAGGTTCAATCTACCTGCAGCACCAAACAAGTGGTAGTGGTAACTCACTAATATCAAACACATTGACCTTTTACCTAATCTCCAAGGCAAAATATTGTAAAATATCAGTTTCTTTTCTTTCCCCTCCTTCAATTCTTTCTACAGGAATCACAATGCACAACTACTGCAAAGAAAAATAAATTTCAACCTGCCATACTATTTAATCAATATAAATTGTAACCTCTTAAATCAGACGAGGCACCGGCACAAAGTTGATAAAAGACATGGTATGATCGTTCTCCACTGGCCAGCTGAACTACTCTTGACTGCACATGCATTAACTTAGATTAATGCCAGAACAAGGTAGTTATTGCAACATTCAAATGTGGCATAAGAAAGACATCTCACCTTTTCAAGCAGGACTGTCCATAGGTTCAAATTTAGCATAAACCAAACACGAGAATGACAAGTCAGTCAATGTATATATAAAGAGACCACTTCCTGAAGAGAACGCAGACATGGTAAGGGAAGCTTACAAGTTTGAATGAGGGCACCACATATCTTCCCCATCATAGTAAAATGAATTTCGATCAACTTTCCCTGCATTATAACAGGAACAGAGATGAGCATAATCTCAAACTTCTAAGATTAATAATTCCAAAGTGCTCAAGGAAAGAAGAGTTATAATTGAAGTCGTACAAAAATTAAAATTATTAAAGAAAGTAAAAAAGGGTTGGGAAAAAGGGATCAAAGAAGAGGCAAAGGGGTAATTACAAATCGGCTAGAATTGTCATTTCTGGAAGTTTTTGCATTCCCAAATGCTTCTAGTATACAACTTGTTTGAAGAACTTCACATTCAATTCCATTTCCTCCACCACCGAGAGTAGCCAAATACTGCATTGCAATCTTTGCCGTTTCAGTTTTCCCAGCACCACTTTCCCCACTGTAAAGTGAAACAGAAGTAGATTGTTACAACTGAAACAAAAACACCTTTGAACCCCTCCAACATCCTAAGAGAAGTGGAAACTCTGCTTGTGTTAATTTCAAAAAACCAAATCAAAGACCTCGATAGAGGAACACAATTTGAAGAACGTATGATAACATCAACCAGATACTATTTTACTTGAAAGCAAAACATACAGATTAGAACTCACCTAATTATTACAGATTGATTCACTCCATCTGCAAGGAAAGAAAACAAAAGGATGAATACAAGGACATACATAACTAATGCTCACATACATATTCTAGTTAAGAATTGTGCATAACAGCATACCTTTCATCATCTCATTATAGGCAGCATCTGCTGTGGCATAAACATGAGGACTATCTGCAAGTTTTTCTCTATAAGCTGTGACAAATTTGCTCCCATAGATTTGCACAGCTTTGAACGGATTAATCGCAATCAAAACAGGTCCTGCTTTGCTCTATTGAGCCAAACCCCACCACAAAAGAAATGATGAAAAGAAAGCTCAGAAGTGAATCTTGATAAGAAAGCAAAAGAAAATTAAGGTAACCCATCTTCAAAGAAGCACAAGTAAGTACATACATAAATCATATCACGTGAAAATCTGTACTCCAGATTGTTAAGAACTGAGGGCTCATTCAAATAACTAAGCTGTATTAAGTCATCTACACCCTCGAGGACATCTGGATTTGCGGGTAAAAGCTCTGTTGTCAAGACTTTGATGACCTATAGCAATTACAGGAGATAAGTGTGCAAACACCAGATTAGCACATAATTTGTCAACAATGAGATGCATCATTAAAAAGAATATAGCAATCTCACTGACATGTCCAGAGGCAAGCTGTACATATGATTCCTGGCCTGACGTTGATTGTATCAATCCCGATTCCCACTGTCCAGAAGGGAGTCGGCACCAAACACGAAGTTTCTGAATCAAGAAATTCCAACATTAAATTTTCAAATAAAGCAGAGGAAAGTGAAAGAAAAACAAACCTGGAGACCTCCAACAAAAGGGCAATTTTGTTTTAATTGCAAGGAAAATCAAGATACATGAGAGGCAACATAGGAAAGCATTAAGCAATCCAGCACGCAAGTTGTGTTTGGGCTGCCTTTTAGACCTAAATAAGTCTTTGATGACTATTTTTAGTTGACTGGGAAAAGAAGGCACTTCTGGAGGAGGGATGACTTACAAAAATGATTCTGCAAACATCACTACCAGGTGAATTTATGGTATAAGCGTATTCCTTCCGTCCCCAAAGAAATGTCCCTCTTATTGAGGGATTGCTAAGAACATTCTCCACTTGAATATCAATAACACTTCTAAGTTTCAAATTTCGTCTCTTACTCCTTTTATTTTACTCATTTTAATTCAAGCTCACTGTCCTAGTAGACAGAACACGGATTAGAAATAGACATACGGAGCAAAACATCAAAAGAAAGAGCTTTTCGACAATATATCAACTGTACACGCAAGAGAGGAGTCTGGTATATATACCGTGCTTAATTGACTACGTCAATAGTCAACCTGAAATGGAGGGAGTATATTTGCACTACTGACTTAAGACATCTCCTGGAACAAACAGATTATTATTCAGCAAATGAGCGATTATCTAAACTGTTCTCTTACAGGTTTTCTCTTTTCTTTGTTTCTTTTTTGCTTGTCCTGAGCCCATATACTCAACAATAGAAGGTAGCTTGAGGACATTGCAATTGTACACTGCATCTTTGGAGAGTTGTGCTCGGTAACACAGCATAAAGATAGGGGTCACTAGCAGGGGAACCGATTACCCTAAATAACTATCTTGAGATGTTTTCTAGGTATTACTTGAGCTCATAAATCAAAACTACACTAATCTCAATAACCCCATTAGAAGCCCAGATAGTTATACCAACAAACAACAAAGCCTATGCTCAAGCTCAGACACACAGCACCACTTCAATCTAATAAGTAATTGGGTATAGAATGAGCTGCAAATGGGCATTTGATTCCAAAGCTCCATAGTAATACAGTGAATCCACATCTGAATCTCACATTCTAAAATTTTCGAAATCCTAATTCCCTGAGATAACATAAAACCAAAAATAGAAAATTCAGTCCACAATATTAAAGACAAGTTAAACAGTTATTTTTCACTTGCAGTGATGGAAGAAAATCAAGATCTTCACTAGCAGAGTGGCAGTTTTCTTATCAATTTTATTGAAAGAAAATAATTTCACAATTCCTTTACTTGAATGACTTTAACAGAAGTGACCATCCCATTCTCCAGTCCCTTGTTCATAAATCCCAAAAACAAGGGGGGACAAATCCACATATCAGATTCAGTCACATCCTAGTCCAAACACCCTTCCAATTTTCATTAAATCCTTCGACGAACGCTTTCCCTTAAATTCCTAGTTCTTTTGGCTAAGGATCAGATGAAATGGGCATCCCAAGCTCAGTGGAAGTCCATACAGTCAGTAATGAGATTCATATTCAGAAATTCCAAATTCCTAGTAAAAAAACCTTGCCCTTAAATCCCAAGTTCTTAACAAGAAATTGAGCTGTGAAAATGAAAGCCACTCATTGAACTCCAATAAATAAGACCAGTTAGACACCAACAGAATATTCTGTCTGAAAAACAGGAGAGAAAAATAAACTAAGCACAGGATGGAGAAACTCTCAACACCACTATTCTACGATTCTTGTCGGGGAATTTCGGGTCTTCAACAACTCGAAGCCATGACTTCTTTTGGCACTATTATGGATACTATTACGAAAAAGAATCAACATTTTCCATTGCAGATCTCCCATCATTCTAAATGAACAGTGAGTCTAGTTGGATGATCCCTCTATGTCAACGATCATAACAAAATCAACAATTTCAAACCCCCGTTCATAAACCCCACCAACATGATCCACAATGCAGAAACACAAAAAAATAAAACCCAACAAAATCTAAACAAAACATAATCACCCAAAAATAACCAACATTATCAAAAAAACCAAACAATTACCTTCTTGATGAAATAATCAATATTATCCTCCCACTCGGCCACAGCAATAGAAGTTGACGTAACACCACCACCACCACCACTAACACACCCCTCAACACGGCCGTGCTCTTCTCTCTCCTCAAAAACTACCTCCATTGAACCATACGGCGACTGATGATCCGATTTGATCTTCTTCTTACTACTCCCAAAACTGTTCCTCCTCGATGACAACCCAAGACTTTCTCTCTCCTCCACCACCACCACTGCCACCGCCTCAGCCTCGACCTCTATACTACTACTAATCCCAGCAGACTTTCTCTTTCCATCGTCTCCAACACTGCCGAGCTTGAACCCCACCGGCAGCGAGCGGCGAGCTGAGGGCAAACGAGCCCTCGACGTCGGCCGGGAAGGTAACACCGGCGGAATGTCTTTGGGCTGCTCGTCTTTCCGGCGAAGGTTCTCGAGCATCTCCTCTAGAGAGCTCCGCACCATCGTCGGAGAAGTCGACAGCATTGTTGAGAAGACAGAGAAAAAAAGAACCCCACTTCCCAAAATGGGAAATTCAAAACTGGGTAAACCCAAAAAAGTTTAGAGAAAGTTTCAAAACTCAAAAATCCGCCATTGAAGAAGAAGAGTGAGGTTTATTGAGCCGACATTGCGGATTGCGCGGCTCAATAACAAGAAAGATAGGAACTTTTTTTCTTTTTTTCCAGATTAGATTTATGGGAAATTGGGTCGATGGATTCAGGTTGGGATTTTTGCAAAAATGGCGATGAAATTGAAAATTTGTTGATGAGAGAGAAATCCTACTAGGGATTAAGGAGAAACGACAGAGATGAGCTAGCCTAGAAGGAAAGAGAAAGAGAGAGAGAGAGATGACAGAAATGGAAGGGCAAAATTTAGGAAAGAGAGGAAATTTGAAAAGCTGTTTGCTTTGCTGGGTGTGTGATGTGAGAGAGTTTGGTATGGTTTGATTTGATTTGATTTTTGGTGTTTATTGTGATGATTTTGGGGGATTTTAATTTTGAAAACCTAATCTGACCTTACGTTTTTGAGGACCTGGAAAATGTTTAACCAGATATATATCAAATCAAAATCAAATACTAACCGTTTTAAAGTGTTTTTGAATTAAGGAAGAAGAAGGAGGTGTTGGTGTTGTCCTTTTTGGTTTTTTTTTTTTTTAATTTTCTTTTTTGAAAATTTCCAACTTTTTCAAAATTGGGGAAATAGGTTGGCACGTGTGGGTGTGGGACTGCCTGGGTTGCCTGGAATTTTCTTTTTTGTTTTGTGTTTTTCTATGTTTTTTGTTTTTGACTTTCTATTTTTATCGGATTGTTAAATGTTAGTTCAATAAGAGGTTATCTAGAGCCATCAAGATACAAACATCAAAAAGCTATTAGGGCATTATCAACATATCTTGTGTATGTTTTTATCCATTTCCCTTATATAAAGGAAATGTTTGAAATTTATGAAAGTAAAAATGGAAGCGAATGTAATATTGTGTTGAAGTCGAAAGGGGGGGTCATTATTCCTATATTCACTCAAAGGTGAAGAACATGACTTAGTGGCATCCTTACTATATAATCCTAATGATTCAATTCGAATCTAAAGTGGTACCAGCAGTTACCTCGTCATTGGGAGTTTACCTCTCTCTTCGTATAAGAGGAATGAAAAAAAAAAAAGTTGAATTAATTGTAGGTTCAAGAATGTTAATTTGAATTGAAACATCTAAAGTCAATATGTTTAATGACACTAAAATCTACAATTCAATAAATTAACAAGTTCTTTTATGAGGAAAAATTGAATATGTTCAATCATAAAAAGTCATTTGTATCTACAAAGATGAAATCATTAAACAAGTTAAGTACAAAAGCTACAATAACAAGACTAATACGACAACTCCCGCCGCCATTGCTTGAAACGGGGTGTTTTGATCAACTTAATCGATATCAAACACTCAATCACTATTTGCCCAAACATAGCATGAATCATGCTATTTAAAAAAAAAAAAAAAATTTGAAGTATATATGCATAGTCCCTATAATCAAAGATAATCACGACATGTGTTGCAATTATATAAAAGCACATATCCAATTGATATAGAAGATTGAACTTGTCTCTCCAATCCATACAAACCACCAAGACCGAAGCATGTACACAAACCCACAAGCATCAATAAGAGCTAATTAGAGACTCACATAGTCTCATAACATGAAAGAGAAAAATTATCAATAGATTCTAACTATGAAGAATATAGATAAAAAGAAGGGACAATGGCAACAATGGGATAATCACGCCAAAAAAATTGCCAGGAGTTGCTCTAATGAAATCAGGAAAGGTTGTATTACTTGTATATAATCTGAATGAGGTGAGGGTTTGGCCAGCTGATTTAAGAAATAGCAACTTATGTAAAATAACTAAAATATATCAATAAAATAAAAAATAATTTTAATTACAATGTCAATCAGTAGTACCACTAGTAGGTTACAAATTCTATTATATATATTTGGGAATTGAATTTGAAATTCCAACTTTTATTTAATTAAGATTGAGACATCTACATCTAATAGCTTGATAGTTCTCTAAAATTGTGATACAAGATGGACAAAATTTTCAAATGACAACAATGCTATCATTTCAAAGAGACCAATTTTGCTTGGGACATATTCTACCATCATCGATCCCAAACATTTCCACTCACTCTTCATCCTTTTTACCCTAACAAGCAAGGCACAATTAATCTCTAGTAACAGTACCAAAAGAATCAGATCACCAACTTGGCTTCAAGTAGTTGATAAATGCAAGCTTAATTCATGAACTATTGTTAGTTAGCAAGTTTAGGGCCATTCTTATCAACTTTTTTTTGACTAAACTGAAAGTGAACTTAATTGATTAAAACTAACATGAACTTATTACAACTGAACTACTGAATAAATAATAAATCGTGAGAGAAAAAGTAAGTTGTAGGAACTGAACTGAACTAAACTAAATTTGAGTTATCTGAAACGGACTAAACTGAACATATCTAACTGAACTATAAACTAAAACTAATCCAGATTTGTTGAAAAAAAAAAAAAAAACAGCCCTTAATATGCACACTCCAAATTAATAGCCTCTAATTAAGGGGAAGACAATGATTACATAGCTACTAACATGCATATCAAGTAGCTAGTTAGGTGATAATAATGCATGTCTCTACAGTTTTAATTTATAGAGATGAGTAAAGAGCTAAGCAAATAATGATGATCTCTTCAAGTAATGCACAAATTTAGCAAAAGCTGAAATTTGCATTATCTGAAAATGTGATGGGCATAAAAAAGGCATGATATCTCAGTAGTTGATCACATGGCTAACTAGGATGTGTGGACCAATTTTAATCATTATCTTTTTTTTTTTTTTGCACCCATTGATATGCATGATATACAAGTATAGTGCCCCTTTATGATATCAAAGACAATTTAAAGGAATGTTTGAGGGGTTCCTCTTTTTAAAGTAAGGGCATATGAATCTCTGGTTTCTTGTCCCTTTGTCCATCTTTTCTTTTCTTTTCTTTCCTTTTAAAATTTAAATTCCAGGATATATAGGACATCTACTACTGCTTTTAATATATTACTCTCTGTTTCACAATTTAGGGCCTATTTGACATTTTCAAAGTCTTCGAGGCCAAACTTAACCTTTAGTTTTTTTTGTTATGTTAGTAAAAATTATAAAAATATAATCATATAAAGGTACTTTTAAAGATGAATATGATGATATAATTTTTTATGTTGTGAATCAAATTATTTTCTATCAAAATTATTAGTCAAAGTTTATAAAGTTTGACCTTAGAAAAGCTTAGCGATCTTATATTGGAAATGGAGAGAGTACTAATACTATTGTACGAGATATGGATAAATTGAGGATGGGATGGTTACAATTCATATACATGTTCATTTTAACTTACCAATGTTGTATTTAATTTAATTTAGTTTTGTTTTAGTCCAATATTGTCCAGTTTAGTTTATTTTAATTTAGTTCAATCAAATTTTGCAACTAACTTTTTCTATTATTAATATTCATTCAATTTTTATTCAGTTCATTTAGTTTAATTCGTCTAATTCAGTTTATTTTAGTTTAACACGTTCTAGTTACAATAAACACGTACATCCTAACAATTTAGTACATATTCTCTAAACCATACATACTCCACCATTTTACATAGGAATAAGTCAAATCAACAAAGTCTTGAAAATGGTGTGTTCATTTCGTTGTTCTTATTTTATGTTCAATTCATTTTTAAAACGTACTTTTTCACTCACTTATTACTTATTTAGTTTGCATTAAGTTCAATTCAGTTCAAATCGTATCGGTTGAAATAAGCACACACTAATAAGTTTACAACCATAAAAAAAAAAAAAAAAAAAAAAAACCAACTACCATTGAGTAGTGGTGTTCAAAATATCAAGAATCCGAAACATTGTAAACCCCATCCAAATTTATGCGAAAAAATAGATATCCGAAATTTCGGATTCAAATATCAATTTTATAATTAGATTCGATATCTAAAATATCCATAATTTTCAGATACATGTTTAGATATTAGTTTTTGAGTATCCAAAATATCCGAAAATATACGAATATATTACATTTGGATATCGAAAATATTCGAATATATTAGATCAGATATCTGAAATATCTGAAAAACCCAAAACTATAATATAAAAAGTTTAGGAAAAATATTTTGATTCAGAACTCGAAATTCAGATATTTGAACAATGATTTTAACTATCCCGAAATTTGGAATATCTTGATTTGAACACCTGTACTATTGAGGACCCGTCAATAATTGCTCCTAACTAAATATTTTTTAACAATTAGTTAAATAATGTAAAGATCCACGTTAGTACGTAGTTAATTCAATATCCTAATCTTTAAGCTTGAGGCATGTGCTAAAATCTAAAAACAAAAGGCCTTCTTACTAAATGGACTATATATGGAAGAGTTCGCACAATTGCATGAAGTGGAAGAGGAAGACATGTTTGTACGTAAACTAGCTCATAAGTACTGCTCCACTATCCATTTAAGAAATTGAATAAACAACATCAAAATTCAAAAGTGTATTATTTGTCTTTTTTTTTTATATATATATATAAGTATTATTTGTCTTTTGAGCAGTGTCCAAAGTCAAAATTTGTTAAAATCTACCCAGAGAATTAGTGTGATTGTATTAAAAAAAAAAATAAAATTACATGAACTAGTCTTACTACCTAATGACATGAGAGTAGTAGTTGCCCCAACAAAAGACCAAAAAAAAGAAAAAAATTAATTAAATAAATAATTGAGTAATAAATTTTTCCTTTTTTTTTCAAATTATTAAATTCATTTATCGACTTAGGAATTATGCTGACATGTCATGCTTCTATTTGCTCACATATATTATTGAAATAATCCGGTGCATTAGTGGCAATCACTACTCTAGTGTCTATTTTCTTCTTCATATGAAGTGGCCAGAAAAAATAAATTAATTAATTATAAATAATATAAGAAATATATAACTAGTACTAGATGATAGTGATGTATATCTTGCTTGTCATTTATTGGATCTAAACTTCTAATTATTGTTGTGCAAATTTATTTTCTAACGGCTAGATTGGGGGGCAATATATAATAGAACTCCAAATTAAGCCTTTAATATAAATGTGTCATATGAGAAGAAACATTTAATTTATTTTTTTTCTAATTCCATCTTCATTGTCTTTATTATTAATGACTACTAGTTGGTTAATATTTCCTTGCCACGAAAAGGGGATAGAAATATACTACTCCTAGTATTAATTTAAGGGGAATCGAGTTCATCAATTGCAAAATGCAACTAAGTTTGTTTAACTAGCCCAAGTTGGAAATAATGCGATATATTAATCTAAATAGTGTTACTTGGTAATAAATATGAATTTTAGAGGCAAAAAAGTAGCTAATACTTTTTGGGTGTAGCTACAAGTTTTAGCTGAAAATCATGAATTGTAGTTTGAGTTGCAACTATGTAATTGACGCTTTTGAAAGTTAGGATGTCTAACTTTATCGTTTAAGAACCTTTTTCTTCTTTGAAAAACTTGAACATTTAACCAAAGCATTTGCTTTAATGAAAATTTGGAAAAAATAGTTAAATCTCCTAAGAAAAAAAAAGTGTATACCAATCATAATCATAATGAAACAATAATCCGTATTAGAATCAACATGAAATTATTTTTACAGTATTAAAAATCAAATTAAATTGTTTTTTTTTTTTCGAGCTCTTAATAATCAAATTGATAATGTAGGCCTATGTGGCCCCTCCGGTGGTTATGGGAGTGAGAAAAGGCAATCAATGAGTAGTTAAATCGTGTGGAATTAATCAAATCAAATCTTAGAAATGAATAAAGTCAATCTGAAATTGCCATAAAGATGAAGCTTGATCACCTAAAATCTCAAACTTTTTACTTGTCCTCTTTCTAATGTGTTTTTCTAATCATTGGTGCGATGTGATGAGGTTTTGAGGTTGGTTGCTCTACGTCGCGTATTGTTTTTATGATTTCATCCGAAGTTCTAGTTGTTACTGTTCATTTGTTGATATCTTTATTGAACTATGTATATGAATTAAAGTGAGTGTGTGTCCTATGTTAATATATTTACTATATATATGCATTAAAGTGGGTGTGTGTCCTACGTTAATATCTTTACTATACTATGTATATGCATTAAAGTGGGTGTGTGTCGTCATACATTAAATAAAGAGGCCTTAAACTTTTTTAGTACTTGATGCTAATTGCTTTTAGGTTAGAATCTCATCTGTAATGTATTAGCTCACTTGAATTGAGCCCAAATTAAACCAAAGTTAACAATATGTATACCTAGATAATTTGAGATGTTAGGAAATGTTATAGAGAATACTAACATGGATGATAGAAGTGAGTTTGAAACTTATTGCACCTCCAAATTCCAACATGTGAAGATAATTTTCCAACAATTTTTCCTTAAGATGTGACAATTTTATTGGGTTTAAAAAAAGACACAAATACCACCAATATAATAAATTTATACAAAAAGGGAGAATCGAACTTGGAACTTAATATACCCAGGACTTCAATATTAACCATTAGACCAATATCTCACCGGCGACATGTAGGGGTGTTCAAAAATATCCGAATCCGAAAATCCGATCCGAAAAATCCGAAACCCGATCCGAAATTATCCGAAAAAATGGATATCTGAAATTTCGGGTTTGGATTCGGATATCACTTTTACAAAATTCGGATAGTTTCGGATATCCGAAATATCCGAAATTTTCGGATCATTTCGGATATTTTCGGATATTTCGGATATTTTCGAATCCGGATATCCGAAATATCCGAAAATATCCGAATTATCCGAAAATATTTACATTCAGATATTCGAAATATCCGAAATATTTTGATCGGATATCCGAAAAAATCCGAAATTATAACATAAAAAAAATTAATTTTTTTTTCCAGATATCGGATATTCGAAAATATCCGAATATCCGAACCCGAATTTTCGAATATCCGA
Source organism: Mesembryanthemum crystallinum (assembly GCA_030267885.1). Classification (NCBI taxonomy): domain Eukaryota; kingdom Viridiplantae; phylum Streptophyta; class Magnoliopsida; order Caryophyllales; family Aizoaceae; genus Mesembryanthemum; species Mesembryanthemum crystallinum. Next base: position 18,104 of record BSSO01000313.1, read on the forward strand.
ACCCGAAATTTCGGATATCCGCTAACGAACACCCCTGGCTACATGACACTTCGCACTTTTATTGACATGATGCTTTATTTCCTCGATCAGTAATTTACATAGCGAGATATATATGTGGAAGTGGAACCCTTTAGTAAAAATCACCTCTATCCTTGTGAAAAGCTAGACAAGCAAACCACGAGTAGTGTCCCCCAAATATTTGTCCATCTTCCTTAAAGATGCATGCCTCTTCTCCTTTGGAAGATTACCAATACCATGAATTGATGGCCCCACCAAATTAGGGCCCATCAATATGGGAATGTTTTTAAGCCCAATAATAATAATCCAGATATATTTATGATCAGTTTTTGCGTGGATCTTATTGTCTGTCTTGCATCATTTAGTTTTATTTATTTGACCACCTAGTTAATACTAATAAGCGAGTGTTGTGGATCGACTCTCTTATTTAATTATTTTGTCTAAATTCTATACATGTTTTGGCCGTTTCCTTTGTGGTTTTAGCTCCAATGTTATGGCCTTATTGGTAGGTATGAAAATATATATGGTGGCTGATGTTTTTTCATACGTGGATTTATTATGTGCAGCAAATTCTTAAATTTTATGGGACGTTCATTCATGAATATGCTATTATCCACTTCAAATGTACAAATATGATAATTGTGTATTGAGGTGGGATAGGGATATATGTGTGTGTTTGGTGTTTGTGATTTCGAACACTCTGAATGTCAATGTCCAAAGGTCATTTACAAAACATAATAACTTTACTCGGAGTGGTTTGAGTAATTCCGTTCGATTGTGAAATCGTACTTTAGTAGCGATAAATATAGAGATGAGAGATAAGTTAGGGAGAAGGAGAGGCCCCTTATCTTTGGCCCTTAAAAGAGTAGATCTTTGTAATGGAGTAAGTTTTTGGTGAATGTAATTGAGTAGTTTAAGGTTAGGCTCATGGGCCTTGTTATTGGGTTGGCCTAGAGGTCATGATGGACCACCCAAACAATATGAATCCTAACTAGATTTGCGATATTACTCGATTTGGTAAGAGAGAAAGACGTACATGTGAGTGTCCGTATTATTGGAGAAATTGGAGTGACAATTTCATTCACAAAAACTTAAAAAGAAGTTTCACTTATTAAGATCAATTGATCTTAAGATGGAATTTCTCTTGGACAATTCAGATAGTTAGAAAAATACGTAATTTGAAATTGGAGACATAAATCAAGGATTTTATATAGTTTATTTAGCTCTAGTTCAACACCAACTTTATCACTTTCCTCCCATCTTTCAGACATATGACAATGTTTTGCGGAAATCATCGCATTATTGAACTTTATTATTGCATTATTAATGATATAACCGTTAATTAATTAGCTTATCTTAGAAAATGCAAGTATCAAATTGAGATGGTGAATAATAGTGATTCATGTCTGTTGTAAATAATAATGTCTGGTATTATTCCTCTTGGATCTCGGACCAGTATGCTCCCCCAACAAGCATACAACTGAGATCATCATGAGTGCATGCACCCTTGTTAAATGTTAATCCCATACAAAGGATTATATCTAATAATCTCATATATCAATGTACAATATATCTCATCTTTGTAAGTTGTAATTCATAAAAGCATTGCTAGCAAATCACTATGCAACTAGGTGGACTTCACTTGTCAGCAAGATAATAACTGGAAAAAAAAAAAAAATCAGGAATACCCAATAACAATGTTGAACTGTTAAGAAATAACTTATATATTTTTAAATACAAGGTATCGAGTTCGAATCTTGTAAATGGGTAAACACTAAACATGTAACTATGTGAGTTTGCTTTCTCTAGCAAGTCCAATGGGCCTACGTTTGGAATTTTAAAACTTAAACCAGTTTACTCCTGTCTAAAAGTAGAGCTGATCAAAAACGGGTCTGGGCGGGTAGTGGGTCGGGCTTGACATGTTTTTTAGGCCTACGGATAGGGCCGACAAGCCGGTTTGGGCCAGGCTCGCTGGCCGGGCCTTTATAAATTCACCTAAATGCTTTGTCCGTGTCTGCCCATTTTCAGGGCGGGCCTCATGGACCAACCCGTCTGTGATCAGCTCTATCCAAAAGATTAGACCTATATCCTCTATCTAGTGATTAAACTTGCTACTTTGTCAAATTTCTTTTAGCATAACAACTTGATTATTATTTATTAAAATTAGCAAGTATGCAGACATATTTTTCTAAATGTTATTTAAATTTGTTTTTATCACTTCCGGCCACTCACGTTCATGAATAAAAGGCAGTGACCTTCCATTTCTAGAAAAGAACTCGAGTATGATCACTCTATAGTATTAGCCACTCACATTCATTAGTAAAGATAATATGACCCTCGCTAATGAAGCCAATAAGCTATCCCAATTCTTGAAAAATATGATTAACAAATGCAATGAAGCAAAAAGTTTTTTTGACGAAAGGAAGAGACGTTATATTGCTAATAAGTCCATTGTCACAAGCGAGGCAATGCGCTTTGAATAACAATTACACCAAATTTGCTCAACGTCTACAGGCTCGACTCTAGCTAGATGGTGAGCCACATAATCATCGTCTCTTCTTATAACGAGGCAAAGAGTTGATCTAACATTCATGATCAAAAATTACTTAATTCAACCTATGCTATTTCCTAGTGAATCATGCTAACAATGAATTAAACCGAACTAAATTGAGTATGGTGTAAAAACGATAAAATGAATAGATCCTTAGGGCTATTGTAAAATATAACGCCCAAAGATTAATGTGTTTGAATTCCTATGTCTCTAATTGTGCATTTTTGGACCATCAGACCCAGCTTAGCCCATTCTAGCCCGTGTCTCAGCCCATGTTTGCAATGCCTTGGGCTTGCATAATTAACCGCAAAAACATTAGAGTTAGGGTTTTACATCAACTGTAACTTCCCCCATTGCAATTCGCAATTCTCTCTCCTCCGAGCAAATCAACAATGGCGAAGAACAGAAACAAGAAGAAGAATTCCGGTAAAGCTCCAATGGACACCACCGAAAATACCGTCACTGATTTACCTCAAGGTTGTTCTTGTTTCGTCTTCTTCTCGAATTTCAGCTTAATTCTCATTTAATTTAGTTTTTTTTTTCTTTTTTGGGGGTAAATTGTTGAATCTCAAAGGAATTGTTTTTACAGCTATGGATACATCAGAATCGGCAGGAGCAGCCGTAGGTTCCGGGTCTCTCGCCATGTCAGTATTCACAATCTCATAACCCCCATTTTTTTTCGAGCTTTAGGCCTGTTCTGTTCAACTTATTTTGATTGAACTGAACTGAACTAATTATAATTGATCTTAACTGAACTGAAATGAATGAGTTGTAATCTGTAAGTGAAAAATTAAGTTGCTGGAACTGTACTTAAATGATCTGAATTGAACTGAACTGAAACTAAGAGAACAGGCCCTTACTGAATATAATTGCAACACCAACATGACAAATTGATAATTGTTTGTTTTAGTTTTAAATGTTGTAATTTGTCTGGTTTTAGTTAGTTTAGTTGATGATGTTAGGTGTAGACTTTATTGCAAGTAATGCTGTTTGATTTGTAGTATATTTTTTACGAAACGGATGGGAACTGTAGCAAAGAGCATGCCCAGATGAAATCCCACTGCTTTTTTATTTTGTTGCCCAATTGTTTGCGGGGCTTGTTTGGTAGTAGAAGCTCTGTTCAGATATAGGCACATATTAGGGACTCTATGTGTTGTCTTGAAACCAAATTCAGAAGCAACTTGTTATGATGATTGTTTGTTATTAGTTGAATTGTTGTGGCATTATTGGGTAAATAGGTTTATCAGCTAAGTTTGTACTTATATTAGTTTCTCTTGAAGAAGATTTATTTGTTAGAAGGATAATAATTGTATGGAGTTAATCATTGTATTGAGTAACGATGAGGTATGAGTATATTGCTCAGTAGAAGTCGTAAAGAACATAGATAAGCAGCTGAGTTTTACAAGTGAAGATTGGATGATGATATCTGCCTCCTTGGTTGTTTGGTTTCTGTAGTCTTTTTTTTATTTTTTTTTTTTCAGTTCTTATGGGGGAAAGTGGGATTGGTGTATTTGCAACTTGAGAGCGTGTTTGGGCGACTATGACAAGTGGGCTAACTAGAACTCCGGAAATACTAGTAATGTGATTCAGTTACCAAAAGAGTGGGAAATGGAACACTTTTTTGAGAACTTTTGTTAAGAGGCTTGGGTTAGCTGGATTGGCTTCTGGAACAAGTAGCTGTACCTGAGATTGTTATAAGACAGTCTCAATTAATTGACATATATGTAGTTGGTAGCAGTATTGTTGTTGCTGGCTTGCTGCTAATTGAACACTGGTGGAAGTGATCAATATCCCTTGTGCCTGCTCACTGGTAGGCTTCAGTTGTGAGTTTTGGATCGAGTATTATTGCTAAATACTAATGGAATAATTCCTTGTCGATTAATAAGTTAGCAGTGCTCACTGCTCATACTTGATTTTCTCTCGAAATTCCTAAATCAGGGCCTGTTCAGATTACTATTCAATAAGTTCAGATCAAATCACTTCAGTTTAGTTTCAGTTTTGAAAAGAACAGGCCCTCTAGTGCCATAATTTCTTATCGCACTCCCAACCCCAATCAAACCCCCCCCCCCCCCCCCCAAAAAAAAAAGAACTGGTGAAGTTTTATCTCTTTGATAATTACCTGAGAGGGTGGTTACTTTGTGCTGATTCTGAATTCTATGTTGGGACTTCCTTATTGTTCAGCTGTTAGCATTTTACTGTTGTCATCTCCTCATCCTTGTGCCACCTATTGCAGAAAGGTAAAGAAAGGGGTTCAGATGAAGAGGTCAAAGAATGTACGGAAGCAAAAGGCAATTGCAAAAGCGATTTCAAAAACTCAGAAATCCTTGGAAAAAGTCCAGAAGCTTGAAACCAAGAAAGGGAGAGTTCAATCTGCAAAGTCACTATATGATTGAGTTGCTAGACAGATAGACAGACCCCTTACAAGTTTTGAGTGTGAGATATATCTCGCTGCTTCATTCTGCATTTGCTCTCACAAAATCTCAGGGAAATCAATCTTGGTCAGAGACACCTATGTTAGGAGTTCTCTTTAGCATGAGAAGTGTAATTACCTTCCAGTTTTGCTCTAGCCTCAGGTTTTCTCTGTACAGAGATATTCTAGCACGGTTACATTACGAACATGAATCTGAACATATATTATATAATACTATATTCAATGCCAGAAGCATACTTGATGCAACTTCCATTGTGTGCCCGCTCCCAGATCTTGCAGGATGCAGAGTCGCATTGTTGTGGTTGGTTGTCTGCTCTCAACTTTATTACTGTCTTATGAGTGTAACTGGACAGTCAATATGTTGGCATCTCTGCATGCAATTTCCCAGAGAAAATGCAAAGCTTGGCGATGGCTTATGCGGATATGAGGTCTTTACATGTAGAGTTTCTACGAATCCCCATTTTCTGCAGGTTCTTTTAGGTTTTCTGCATGAGTATGTAAGTTAACCTTGAACAGAAGATCGAACTGTCGAATGTGTTGACGGGCAACAACAGTTTCTGCTAGTTAAGTATGCAACTTAAGCTTGAATTGAAAATCAAACTGTTTGGATTGAAACGTGCAAATTTACCTCATAATTGCCTATCATATGTTGCATCCGCTTCATTGACTCCAATTCATGTTAGATTTATCATTCACATTAATTTTCTGTAATTAAGTACTTAATACATTAATTTCTTCAACATATAAATAGTTAAAGTGCTTTTAGAAAAGAAAAAAATAGAAAAAAGGAGAGGGGAAAGTAGTGACTTGGGGTGGCTAAAAGTTATCTATAAGTAAATGAGTAATTGTGGATAAGATAGACTTCTTTACAATTTGTTTACCAACGGGTACCAAACCAAACCTCCACGTATTGGCAAACCGTAAATATTTGTGTTTCTAGAGACGAGCTCGAGCTGAATTGCTCTCTCTAGAAACCCTAAGCTAGTTATTCGCTCGCCACTTCTCAGAAAAATCAACCTGCCGTCGCTTGGTTTTCGATAATCTCCGACCATCCTTCATAGATTCTCTTTTTCTTTCCTCTCATCTCCGACCTTCCTTCTCAGAAAAATCAGTATATTTTAGATCTAAAGAATGAATCTTGAAAGGGTGCTCTCTTCATTTTCGAGAGGATGGAGTGAGAAGCCCGAAGACCTCCCTCCTGCCACCACTATCCGCCGATTGATCTACTTGTAGATCGGCTCCTAATGCTCCTTTGGCCTCCACTCAAAATCCAGAAAGGCTTTCAACTCTTCACGGTTGACGGTGTCCGGATTGGGGAATTTTGATGGTCTGCCCGCTTCTTTGAAGATGAATAAGAAGATAAACTGAAGTTTAAGAAGAATTAGCTGCTGCTGTACTAGATGCTTGTGTCTATCCCCTTGTTGCATAGTTCTCTGTGTTGTAATTCTTTGAGTTGGTCTATTGCTTGTTTTAGTTTGGGATGTTTGCGGGGGATTTGGGGTTTGTACAAGTTTGATTTATAGTGGCTATTCGGTTCTTATCCTGCCCTTTTTTGGGCGCTTACCGATTACTACTATTTTTTTAGTTGTGCAATTTCCTTCCCTTTTTGGGTATCCTGCATTCATTCTTGGTGTTGTTTTTAGATGCTCTTAAGCTCCAAGAGTCAAGTTTTCTTGTAGTGGTGATTAAACTTTTATTTTAGAAGCGTCTTTTACTCCCCCGTGGTTGGCTACGTATGTAGCCTGGGGAGAGGCGTTTAGATTTGCCCAAGTTGATTGGTTCCTCTGTATTGTTCAGGTTTGTGCCACTTTTTGTTTCCTTTTGGAGCTCTCCTTATTGTTGTAGAACATTAGGCCCTCTCGAGATGGGATCCCAAACGTTCATTCTCTTCTTACCAATTCTTTAAAAAATAGGGAAATTATACATGGTGCCATTGTGTTTTAGGAAATTCTACATGGTGTAATTTATTTTTTCCGATTCTACGTGGTGCCATTATACTCTTGACAATGTCTGTCATGTGACCCAAAAATTTACTCATGGGGCCTGTTTGGAAAATGGATGGTGACATTGGCTGTTAGCTGGTAGATGTTGGTTGGTTATATTAGTTGCTTTTGACCAGGTGGTAAAAATGACTATATGTAAAAGTTGTTTGGTAAAAATAGTTAGCATTGTTAGCTGATACCTTATAAATATCCCGCAATAATACTAACCAGCCACAAGTCAATCACAAAAGTTACTCATATTGAATTTTCAACATTTGGTTTGTGGGACAGTAAAAGTCAACGAGACTAACCACTTATCAAACGCCTTTCTTGACTGGTAGATCGGTCAAGCGAACCAAAAATGCTAAAAGTCAACCGAAAAGCCAAAAATGTTAGGACAGAAGATATATCTTGACGTAAATTCATTCTACGTACATTAGTACTATGTTTGGCAAAACTAGCTGATAAGTTGCCTAATAAGGTAGTAGTTGCTTAAAAAATAGTTCAAAATTGCTGTAAAGTATTAAGCTAGTTTTGTGAAATTTTGTGAAAAGGTTGTTAGAATAATTTTTCAAAACTAGCTGAAAAAGTTAAAGTTAGAGCTAAAAAATGAAAATAATTAGACAAATTATTTGGTTGCTGAGAGAATAAAAAACTATTACGCTGATAGCTGAAAAGGTAATTGGAGCTGAAAAGGTAGCTGATTTTTGCTAAACATAGCCTAGGTCTCGAATTGGAGTTCATATAGTAACATGTCCCAAGAGTTACAGGTTTGAAACCTAGCAGCTGCGAATTTTAGGATTTGTTCTATTCTTTGTCAAAGCACTTTTTTTCCATTTTTTACCCCGGGTCGTGGCTCAATGGTAACATCATTGGGGTTAAGGGTTTTGCCAATGTTTGCCCAAAAATTAGGGGTTTGGATCCTGCTCGAAGCATCCCCTCCCCCCTCAGTGTGTGGGACTATTGAGTATTCTTGCGAGGTGCGAGCTTCCAGTTATAAGCCTATTGCCATATAGTAACATATCCCGTGGATGTAAATGTACTGTATCAACTTCAATTGAATGATCATTTGACCCGAGACTCGCGTCGGGCCGGGCCCAAGTTAGGGCGCGCTCAATGAGTTTGCGTTCAAAGGCCGAAGAATCAGAAACCTGAAAAAGACCTACGGCTATCACAATTCACAAACTCAAACAACACTGAAAAGAGAGAAAAAACTGTGAGAGAGAAACTGTGACCAACATCTCTGATAATTTCTCCAATGCTTCAACAAGCTCAAGCCTTTGCTCTGTGCTCATTGCCCAGTAGCATCAGCAATATCACCCTCACTTCACTTTCTCTCTCCTCCCAAACACCCACTTCTTTAGGGTTTTCTATGGACCATAACATTGCTGCTGCTTCTTCTTCTTTGTCCTTTAAGCCAGATAAACTTGTTGGGTCCCCTTCTTTCACCTGTAAAGCTTCCAGTGAAGGTCCCAATGCTTCAATCAAGTAAGCTTCTTTGAACTTTTTTCTTTGCTGTTAATTTTAATTGGGTTTAATTTTTTGCCCTGTATTTGCTTATTTTTAATTATCGATTGCTGTTTGGTAGTTTATCTTCTGGGTAATTCTGGGGTATCCCAGTTCTTATTTAGTTATCAATTGATTTGGGTATGCTTTCTTTTTGGGTTTACATTCCAAAAGATTGGAACTTTAGGTTTTGGGATTAAATTGAGTGGGTAAAACTAGCAATTGATTAAGTTAGGATATAATTGTAGTTGTTGCTTGCAAAGTTGATAATTTAGAAACATGTGTTACTGAGAATCGAAGAATATTTTCTAAGGCACTTAGCCTGGTTGCTTTCTTCTGTTCAGGAATGAGGACTTGCCTGTTCGTGGTGTGTCTGAAAAAATTTTGGGTGTTTTGGGAGGCGGGCAACTAGGCCGAATGTTATGCCAAGCTGCATCGGAAATGGCTATCAAAGTAGCGGTCTTGGACCCTTCAGAGAACTGCCCGGCCGCTTCTTTGTCATACCATCACATGGTTGGGAACTTTAATGACAGTGCCACTGTTGAGGAATTTGCAAAGAGGTTGGATTACTGTACTATTGTTAGACTATATGTTGTGTCTCTCTCGGTAGTTTGCTTCTTTATGTGATTCCAACATAAACGCCTTTTGTTAGTTAGATGTGGAGTTTTGACCGTTGAGATTGAGCATGTTGATGTTGACACGCTTGATAAGCTGGAGCAAAAAGGAGTCGATTGCCAACCTAAAGCCTCTACTATTAGGATAATTCAGGTATAAACTCCTATTCAGAAGATTATGGTAAATGTGTTTGATATACATGTGTCATTCATGAAGTTGGTACTTGAAGATTGATTCACGACAATTCTGGTCTTAAAGTTAATGCTTATGTGATTTCTTCTTTTGTCCATGTTTCTGAAAGCATGTGCAATAATAGGAAGATATGAATATATCTCTCAAGGATGCTGTCAACTCTTCTACTCAAGCTTTTTGATTTGAAAAACCAGAAAGATTTGCTGTGTTGGAACTTATATGTCCAGACTCTAAATATGCAGGATAAATATCTTCAGAAAGTACACTTCTCTCAGCACGGGATCCCTTTGCCTGACTTTATGCAGGTTGTTAGTTCTTTGTCTTTCTAGGAATGTTATGGAGTTATGTAATTTTCATCTGACGGCTCTTGGTTAAGTATTTACTGGCATGCTCTGTCATGGGGGTCATATTCTTGCAATATGTCCTATGCAGATAGAGGATCTTGAAAGTGCCAGGGGAGCTGGGAGGCTTTTTGGTTATCCTCTTATGATTAAGAGCAAAAGACTTGCCTATGATGGGCGTGGTAATGCTGTTGCTAAGAGTGAAGAGGATCTTTCGTCTGCAGTGACTGGTACAATCTTCTTCCTGCGCGTTTCTTTGGAATATCTATCCAAGTGAATATTATGTGGATTGTGCATGAAGAGGTTTGAAAGTAAAAGAGTTTGGGAAAACTATANAATTGGGACCCAAGCATGTAAGATATCTGACTTAGTTTTATATGTTAATAAGTTACATCATATTTTTTGAATGCTTTTGTTAGTTCAGGCATGTTTCATGCTTGTTTGTCTAACGAAAGGTGGAAATTTAGGGCAAGCATGTGAGGTTTCTGTGAATTTTGAGGTAGTGTGTAGGTTTAATGATGTGCTTTAATTTTAGTAAATTCATTGAGACAGAGGAATATTTGTGTAACATTGGTCGTATAATATTTGTCTGTTTTGTTGTTATTACTACACGGCTGTAGAACCTGTGACAAGAAGTTAACATGACAGGAATTTGTTTGAGCAATTTAATGCTTTTCATTCTGAAGGGGGTGCTAGTGTTCAACCCCATGTGTTGATTGAAGCATTTGTGTCATCATACAGACACATGGTTTTTAATAGCTACCTTTGTCTCAGTTCGTAGGGAGCATCGCAAATAAAAATCATTTATGAGCTGTTCCTTTTCTCCAGTTTCTTCTTTCATAAAGACATGTCTTTACTCCTTTCTTCATTTGGCTTCTAGGTCGCTTTACTTTTTGACTATATCTATATGATGATGTTACTGTTTATGTTATGCAGCCCTGGGAGGATATGAACGAGGTTTATATGTTGAGAAATGGGCTCCATTTGTAAAGGTTAGTGTCATATATAGGATAGTAATGGGTTGTTGACAATCATGAATTGCTCCTCTATGACGTGAAGGTCGTGACTCATGACATGAGTTCATGTACTGTATTAGTGTCTTTCTGATGAGGTGTACAGCTATGTTTTTGCACTCCTATATCTTGCTATGATGGGAAACAGTTTTTTTCTTTTAATTGTTTTTATTCCTTTTGTGTATTACAGAGTTACTCCTGTTTTAAACAAATTAACTGAATTCTTAAAATCACAGTTGATAACAATTTTCAGGTACTCTAAGTTGCGCAGATAAAAGTAAAACCTTCAATTACTATCATCTAATGTCTGCTTGGTAATATTACTTTGTTTCTATGCACCATCAGATGTAGTTGTTGCTTGGCTGTTGGATGAAGATTCTTGCTTTCCTTTTGACAATTAACAGGGTTGATTCTCTCTCTGTTTCAGGAGTTGGCTGTTATTGTGGCAAGAGGAAAAGACAATTCTATCTTGTGTTATCCCGTTGTTGAAACTATTCACAAGTATGTGGTTGCATTAGGTTAAGACCTTTCTATTCTATTATCCTGTCATGGTAGCTACATTGCTCTCCCATGTAATCATCCTCTGCTCCCCACCAAAACATGTATATTTATTAGCTGGTGATCTTTTGTCAGGGAAAACATTTGCCATATAGTTAAAGCCCCTGCTGTAGTACCATGGAAAATCAGAAAACTTGCCACTGATGTTGCACACAAGGCTGTGAGTTCATTAGAAGGAGCTGGTGTGTTTGCAGTGGAGTTGTTCCTGACAGAGGATGGACAGGTTTTTTTCATTCAACCTTTTTGTTCTTCCGTTTAAAGTTTTGTTGTTCACTTTGGTTTGTATGCTTGTTAGCTTTACGACCTTGTTATTCTTTTCTCTTGTTATCTTTAAGGCCTTCATTGTGTTGGCAGATTTTGCTGAATGAAGTAGCTCCTAGACCACATAACAGTGGTCATCATACAATAGAATCTTGTTACACCTCTCAGTATGAGCAGCACTTGCGGGCAGTTGTTGGTCTTCCGCTTGGTGATACATCAATGAAAACACCAGCTGCAATCATGTATAATATATTGGGTGAAGATGAGGTAATTTTCTCTTTTCTTTTGCATATCAATTGCATTGATCTGAAAATAAATAAATTGAAGTCAAGAGTCTTTTCTTATAAGAAATTTGTGTTTTCTATTGAGGTAATACTTGTTGGCTTGTTTTCTATCCTTTGCTAGATACATTCTTTAGTATAATATGCTGCTAACACAATATAGCATCTTTATAGGGGGAACGAGGTTTCTTTCTAGCTCATCAACTTCTGAGAAGAGCGTTGAGTGTCCCAGGGGCATCTGTTCATTGGTATGACAAGTCAGGTTTGTGATTGGAATTTGTTCCTTTAGTACTTGTGTTCTCTCATTCCATAGAGGGTAAGTGACCAATGTTTGATAACACCACTGATGTGAAAAGTGTCATTGCAGAAATGAAAAAGCAACGAAAGATGGGTCACATCACAATAGTTGGCTCTTCAATGGGCATTGTGGAGGCACAATTGAAATCCTTGCTGACAGATGAAAAGCCAGATGGTCAGTTAGCTGCTCAGTACTGCTTAAATTGTACTCAGGTCCCATAACTAGTGTCCAGATACATGTAAAACAATGACAGACTTAAAAGCCCTCTTAACATTATTCAATGCAAGAAAGAAAAATTCTACAGATAAGTTGAAGCAGGTTTTTGTTTGATTTGTTCTGTTTCTCAAGTAATATGATCATAGCCATGCTGAATATTCGAGCCTCCTCCTTTTTCTAGGTGGGGAGGAGGTGTTCTCTATTTATTATTTCTCCAATTTTTTTTCCAAACTAAGAAAGGGAATTTATCCAATGTAGATTCAGATGCAGCCTCGCCTCAAGTTGGGATCATTATGGGATCTGATTCAGATCTGCCAGTCATGAAGGATGCTGCCCGCATCCTAAATCTTTTTGGGGTGTCACATGAGGTGAATTTTCTCTGAAAGTTTATATGAACAATTTTGTTCTTTTGTCTCTGATGAGTCATCGTTTTGATCTTTCTTGAATTTGTTAATTACAATTGTGCAGGTGAGGATTGTTTCTGCACACAGGACACCAGAAATGATGTTTTCATATGCCATGGCTGCTCGGGAACGAGGTGTCAAAGTCATCATTGCTGGTGCTGGTGGTGCAGCACATTTGCCAGGTAGCATATTTAACCTGTGTTTCTTCTTGTAAATGTATGAATACTGTAATGGATCTACAATCATTTTAACACGTCTTTCAGGTATGGTGGCTGCACTGACACCCTTGCCTGTAATTGGAGTTCCTGTACGTGCTTCCTCATTGGGCGGACTTGATTCCCTCTTATCCATCGTTCAGGTACTATACTAAATGCAATTTGCAACTGTAGGCTTTCTCTGGAAATGGGAATTGCAGATACCAATGGTTACCTGAACTTTGAATTATAATGGATTTGAGAAGTGAGAAAACGTAATTGTCTCCTCAGCTAGATTTCTTGTGTTAAACAGGGTTCAAGTGTCATGCATCATGCTCTTGGAATATTGCACGAGATCAATTTTTTAAAGACTAATTATTGTGTTGCTATGGATTTATTTGGGGGTAGCAAAAATTGGTTGTTACCTTGTTGGGAAGCGTACTGGGTTTATATTAGAGCTGGTTACTTCTGATAGTAGATGAGCATGTTAAGATCTGCTAAGTGTATACATCTACGGCTTTTTGTCACTAAAGCCAACATGCTCGTCGTTCTTATTCAGTTAGTTCTACAGGTTACTTTCTCTCGCACATATTAGTATATACAAGTTACTTTTTCTCGTGTATATATAGTAAATACAGTTCAGTTTACTTCAGCACTATTAAGTTGAATTGAACCGGGCCTTAGTCATTATGTCTATTCCATATATTCATGTTCCTCTCCTGTTGTTTGGGTGATCAATAGAGTGTTGACTCGTTCCATTCTGAATGCAGATGCCTAGAGGCGTTCCTGTTGCAACAGTTGCCATTAACAATGCTACAAATGCAGGCCTGCTAGCAGTGAGAATGCTAGGAGCTGGTGACACAGATCTGCAGGATAGGTTGTAACAGCTTTGAACAACCCCTCATTCCTCCTCCCTCAAGAGAGACGTTAGATATTGTTTGATAAAACAAAAAAGCGAGCTTTGTCTTGAGTTGTAATGCATCTTTCATCTTCTCTGCAGAATGGCCCAGTACCTTGAAGACACGAGAGATGATGTTATAGTGAAGGCAGAAAGGCTACAGAAGGATGGCTGGGAGGCATATTTGAATAACTGAGTGTTGTTGCTGGGTTTTTGTTTTGTTTTAATCTTCTCTCCTGCTGCTCTCACCGCCAGCAATTGGTGTACTGCGTTGAGGTGATTGCTACACATCGACAAAGCAGGCCTGTTCAAGATGCAGTGAGCTGAAATTATTTGCCAGTGCAAGCGAGTTGCATTTGGATAACGAAAATGAGAGATGCCTATGAAGAAAAGCTTTGAAAACCTGCAAAGATGGATTCTCCTCACCTTTTTGTTCTTTTTCTCCTTTTATTTGCCCCAAATAAATCCCATCAAGCTGAGTGTAAAATTTACTTTTCGGCCTGTAATATTTAAGTAGTTTTTACGTTTAACCAAGAACGTTTGGTGGGAAAATGTGGGCAAATTGATTGGTATTTTTACAATAATGTATATACTCCCTTAGTTTGGAGTAGTCGTATTGTGACATTCTTTGAGATTTGAAGTGGGTGTTAGTAATTGGAGTACTTTGTTGATTATAAAGGACTATGCAAGTATACAAATTTTTCTAATGGTACATCTACTGTGTCCATGTAAAACAAGGAAAGTGCAACATATGGAATATTACAAAAGCTGCAAATTAAGGGAATAGACTCGTGTTACCATGTATGGAGAGCAAGGAATTAGATAGCTACTGTTTTCATAAGACAAAGGTTTGCAATCCAACTACCTATCAAGCATATCTATTAACCATAGGAAAGTTGCCCGAGAACAATCACCGCAAAATAATCCCAACTGGAACACATTAGGCCTCCGTTAACTTAAGTGATGAGTTTGCATATTAAGAGGGCAAAAAAGTATGATGCAATTGTTCTTTCTCTCTCCCAAGCTTTAATATCTCTTTTGAAAGAGCCCTTCCATTCCCTCAAACCCTAAACCCTAAATCCAAATTCACCCGAAATATAAACTGCAGTTGTAGGCCATTTCCTCAAATCGAGCAAAGCTTAATCCGAATTTCAGGGATTGTCGCAAATGAAACCTAATATTCAGAGTTGCATCACAGAGAAAGATGGCGGAAGAGCTAAACATATTGAAGGCCAAAAATCATGGAGTTCGACTTTTTCATCATCGAACCAAATGTCATCTATTAAATGCGACCATGGCATATTTCACCTCTAAATACGATTTGATGGACCGAACAAAGGAAAGATATCGTGTTGATGACCATTGTGGAGGGTAAATATTTGTTTTTTAATTTTCTCGGTTCGAATCTAATTACCAGATGGGTATTTTTAATGACCACCATTCGCCAAAAAAATTCTGGTGCCAAATGAGTATTTTTAATGGACCAAAAGCGCATATGAGCCCGAAAATTCGACGCTGGTGCCCAAAAGTTCAGTTATCCTATTTCTTTGATACTGAAATACATTTTCTTGTTACGTTTTTGACCTAAAATCACTTTAATCCCCAAAAAAAACCTCTAACTCCCAATTTTCATAAGGATGAAAGAGGAAAAAAGGAAGTTAGGGAGGTTTTGGGGGGATTAAAGTGACTTTTCGTGAATAAAAGTAATAAGGAAATGCTTTTTGGTATAAAAAAATGGATAAATGAATTTTTGATCAACGGTGGCGAATTTTTGAGCCTATATGTGCTTTTGGTACATTAAAAATACTCATTTGGCACATAAGTTTTTTTAAATACCCAATTGGCGAAAGGTGGTTATAAAAAATACCCATATGGTAATTCGGTGGAATCTAATTTCATGGTTGAGATACTCATATATTCATTGATTTATGTTTACATCAATTTCACTACATTTATACAATTGGATACCTAATTTGGGCTATACATAAACCATATCATATCATAACCATCACATTCTTTACTAATTCACCAAATTACATCAATTTCGCACTAATGTGTCACAAACCAATTCTGAATTAACGAATAAAAGTAAAGTTCTTACCTTTTCTAAATCAACTTCAAATGTAACTCACATGCTTCTTTTGCAAACCTAATTTTCAAATGCTACACTGGTGCACACTTATCTATCTTCAATTTATGCCCTAACTTGGGATTTGTTTGAAGTGAAAGTTAAGATTAGTGGAATAAGTACTCCCTCCGTCTCAGAATAATTGTCACTTTAACTAACTTTTTTTGTCTCAAAATATCTGTCGCTTTACAATTCCAATGCAATATTAATTGCTCATTTTCCTAATATACCCTTGTGGTTTATTACTAATTTCACTTTCCAATGCACCTAGTTATAATTAATACAAGGATAATAGAGTCAAATTGTCTTTAACTACCTCTAGAATTAATACTCTCCTTAATATGTGCGCATAGACCTAAAGCGACAGTTATTTTGAGACGGAGGGAGTAGAAGATAAGAAAAGTTTACATACGCATTTAGGGGAATTTAAGGAGCTCTTTGTTTGAAATTTTAAACTTGTGATTATTACCCTCTACCCACTGTAGTCATGCATATCCTATTGAAGATGTAATATAAAGACAATTAAAAGAGCGGTTTTTATATTGTCCAATAAGTGTACTTTGCCAACATGAAGTACTAAATATTGAATGATCATGGGTCTCTCAAGAGAAAGAATGCTAGATAACCAGTTGAGCTAACAATTCTTTGTTAGTCATGTAGTGTATCAGTACATACTAAGATTTTTTCATTTTTCCTAAAATATTACTCCCTCCATTCTTTAAAAATTTTGGTGCCATTCATTTTGGGCGTTTCCTTTAAATCTTTACATGGTTAAAAGTAGTAAAACAAATTTTGCTCAAATTACTTAACTACACTCCCCAAACCCATAAATTACAAACAATAAATCCCACTACCCACCCCACTCATTATTTTAATCCCTCTCTCTTTCTTTGATTGATTATTTAATTCCCTCACCAATCCATTTATTCTCTCTTTTCCCTATTTCTAATTTTTAAGTCATTATTTCTCTAAGGGTAATAGTGAAACTTTTACACTATAAGAAAGTTTCTTAATTTACGTGCATTTTTTCCATGTCAAGATTGTTTAAAGGACGAAGGGAGTACTTTTTTTTTACTGGATTTGGCAAATGTGAAGATGAACCCTACATATTGGTTGCACAATGGAGCGAATCAATCGGTAGTATAACTGCATCAATCTACACACACAAATCAACCCAGAAAGAGAAAACCCAGTCAATAACAACAGACCCTCAACCCTCCAAACACACACTTTCTCTCTCTACTCTCAATCTTCTTTCTTTCTTTCTTTGTACCCAAATTCATTCTCTAGGTTGCTTGTGTTCCCACTTCTAACTGCACAATAATGTGTCCCCCTTATGCTTTGGGTGGTTTGGAGGGGCTAGAGCTGCAAAATCAGAGATGGGCAACATCAAACATGGCCGCAATGTCCTCCTTAATGCTCCCTCATCCGCCATTGTTGCTACTTCCCAGCTCCACACTACCCTGTTGTGGGTATGGCGTTTTATTGTAAGTGATTATCATTTATATTGCTAAATATGAGAAGTTTCATCATCACATTATCAATTTAAATTTCCTTCCTTCAGTTGTTAATGAGTGAAATTCATGGCATTGTTTATGATTGTGATGATATTAGCCTATTTGGGGTGCCTTTGATTTTGTTGTTGTACTCTTTGGTTAATGGCTCTGGGTTAAAAAAGGAAAAATTGGCTATTTTTGTGGACTAGACAGCTTCAAGATGGTCAAGTGCATATGAGATTACTAGTAGTGGCATGTATTTTAAAAGTATTGGGTGAAATTGTGTGAAAATGAAGGATATAAACTTCAGAAATATATTTATTGGGACATCCTTAAAGGAGAATGAAGAGGTAGTTTCGCCTGATTTCTACATTTTCAGTTTCTCCTTCACAAATCTCTCTTCTCCTCTCCCTCTTTCTTCACTTCCTCCTCTTCCAAGAGCTTCTAAGAAACTAGAATAACATAGAGATTGATGCTCCATTTTAGAGTTTTTATTTCTAACTTCATTTTGGTTTCTTAAAAACTCAAAGAGAGAAGAAAAGTGAATGAGGAAGGAGAAGGGATGAAAAATCTGTGAAGGAGAAACTCATAATTTTAGAAACTAGGCCGAATAACATCTTAAGACAACTGATTTTGGATTGAAAGGTTGAACTTTGTTCTTTTAGGTTTAGGTAATGGAACCTCAAAGATGATATGTTTGTGCGGGAAAATTTTACCGTGGCCACCACTAAGCGGTGGCCATTGAAAAACTTTTAATATGTTAGAATTAAATGAACAAATCTTGTATGCCAATTTACTCTTATCATTTATTAGGTTTGGTTGAAATTGAAGGTACTTTAGGTCAAACCAAATTGATGAGTATGATATTTTTAACTTTGCCAAATTGTTAGAATGATAGAGAAAGTCGTACACTGAAGCTACCTTGGGGGAACTCCTCTTGATGTTTACTACATGAATCATTGAGTAAGGTGCCAAGTTTTTAGGAGACTTTTGGGTACAGCTGGCAAATATATTGTATCATATCAATCTGTGTTCTTGTTGATGACAAACGGGTCGGAAACCTTAAACACTAACATGACTCGTTTAATAATTGTTGCGAAATTGCTCGACACTAAGTTAACCCGTTTACTTATCATGTCAAACTCTTGTCAACCCGCTTAACATGTTTTGCCAATTTATCTAAACTTTTAGGATTTTTTACGAAACACTATCTTTTATCATGCCCATTTTGCAAACAACTACCTTTTAAAAAATTTTTTGCGAACAACTATCTTTTAAGATAGATTTCATTGTGAAGTAATACCTTTAGTAGAATTGAGGCCAAATTTTTAGTGAAATTCCCAAAATACCCTCACCCC
Source organism: Mesembryanthemum crystallinum (assembly GCA_030267885.1). Classification (NCBI taxonomy): domain Eukaryota; kingdom Viridiplantae; phylum Streptophyta; class Magnoliopsida; order Caryophyllales; family Aizoaceae; genus Mesembryanthemum; species Mesembryanthemum crystallinum. The sequence goes on from BSSO01000313.1 coordinate 36,845, forward strand.
CCTCTCATGTTATTCACTCAAACCCTCAACTTTTTTTTAATCTTGTTCCGATTTAGAAACTTTATATTATTTTATCCGAACTATGAAATGGTACTTTTCACGAGTATAGAAAAAGATAGAAATTAGATGATTTACGTGAGAGGGGCTGAGGGTATTTTGGGATTTCACTAAAAATTTGGCCTCAATCCGACTAAAGGTATCACTTCACAACAAAATCTATCTTAAAAGGTAGTTGTTCGCAAATTTTTTTTTAAAAGATAGTTGTTTGCAAAATGGACATGATAAAAGGTAGTGTTTCGCAAAAAATCCAAGCTTTTACTTATAGTTTATTTTGAAAACTAAAACTAAAAATATTTATTACTTCTCGATAAGAGTTTCCACTGTTATGAACCCTGAGGGGGTAGTTATAAGAGCTATGAGATCTATTTCAGAGGTCCCCAATTCGAGTCTCCTTAGGGCCACTAGAGGTTTTCTTGGTCATTAACTTCAAGGCCCATGGCATTAGTCTGGGAAAGCTTGATACC
>BSSO01000314.1:0-37348 GCA_030267885.1 Mesembryanthemum crystallinum
TATAAAAAAAAACGGAGGCAGTATGAATTTCATATAGTGATTGTTATAGTGCATGGTTTGAGCTGCGTTTTCTAGTCGGTTAATTTGACTTCTTGGGTTATTGTTTGTTTAAGTTTGTTTGAAGTCAAATCAGCATTGGATTTTGTGGTTACAAGTTACAACTTGTGTGTTTGTCAAAAAATAGTCATAATCTCACACTTGATTGCTTTTGCTACTTTAGATACCTTGTCAGATTCATGCCTGTCAAGTTTTGTTTATGCTGCAATATTACCATGTGTTTGTTATCCTCAATGTCTGGTAGTATTTTGGTGTTATGTCAGCACATTCTTGTGGCACTGTTGATTTTATAGACAATGTGGTCACTGATTGTCCTGCTGTCTAAAGCAACTCGCTAATATTTTCTTACAGGAGGTCCAAAGTTTGAACCTTTGTATCGTGACATGGAGAAAGGAGATGAGGACTGGAATGAATTTAATGACATCAACAAACTCATTATCCGGTCGCCGCTTCGGACAGAATATAGAATTGCATTTCCTCATCTTTACAACAATAGACCAAGGAAAGTGCGTCTCTGTGTATACCACACGCCTATGATTATGTTTATCAAGACTGAGGATCCTGATCTGCCAGCATTTTATTATGATCCCCTCCTTCACCCTATAATTACCTCTCATAAAGATCGCCGTGATAAAAAAGCCTATGAAGAGGAAGACGATGATGATTTTGAGCTTCCAGATGGGGTAGAACCATTGCTCAGTGATACACAGCTGTATACAGACACCACTGCAGCAGGAATCTCACTATTATATGCACCACGGCCTTTCAATATGAGATCTGGCCGCACACGACGCGCTGAAGATATACCTCTCGTTTCAGAGTGGTATAAGGAGCATTGGTAAGTGATATTTCTGTCTACTTTTTGTTGTCACTTCTACTTGGTAATGAAACAATCTTTCTCAGAATGAATGCTTATTGATACTGAAATTTTGTTTTGCAGCCCTCCCTCCTATCCTGTTAAAGTTCGGGTCAGCTATCAGAAGTTGTTGAAATGTTTTGTGCTGAATGAGCTGCATCACAGGCCTCCTAAAGCTCAGAAGAAGAAGCATCTTTTTAGATCTCTTGCTGCTACCAAGTTTTTCCAGAGTACTGAACTAGATTGGGTTGAAGCTGGCCTCCAGGTTTGCAGGCAAGGGTACAACATGCTGAATCTGCTGATTCACAGAAAAAATTTGAACTACCTGCATCTTGATTATAATTTCAATCTCAAGCCAGTTAAAACACTTACTACCAAGGAACGTAAGAAGTCTCGGTTTGGCAATGCATTCCATCTCTGTCGTGAAATTCTTCGTTTAACGAAGCTTGTAGTTGATGCCAATGTCCAGTTTCGCTTGGGTAATGTGGATGCCTTCCAGCTAGCTGATGGCTTGCAATATATATTTTCTCATGTTGGACAGTTGACTGGAATGTACCGTTACAAGTATAGGCTTATGAGACAGATCAGAATGTGCAAGGACTTGAAGCACTTGATTTATTACCGTTTCAATACTGGACCAGTTGGGAAGGGACCTGGATGTGGGTTCTGGGCACCGATGTGGAGGGTGTGGCTTTTCTTCCTACGTGGTATAGTGCCCTTGCTGGAAAGGTGGTTGGGAAATCTACTTGCAAGACAGTTTGAGGGTCGTCATTCCAAGGGTGTCGCCAAGACAGTTACAAAACAGCGTGTTGAAAGCCACTTTGACTTGGAACTTCGAGCTGCAGTTATGCATGATGTCCTTGATGCCATGCCAGAGGGTATTAAGCAAAATAAGGCAAGAACCATCTTGCAGCATTTGAGTGAAGCTTGGCGCTGTTGGAAAGCAAACATTCCCTGGAAAGTGCCAGGTTTGCCTGTACCCATTGAAAATATGATCCTTCGATATGTCAAGGCAAAAGCTGACTGGTGGACGAATGTTGCTCACTACAATCGTGAACGTATCAGAAGGGGAGCCACAGTTGATAAGACCGTTTGTCGCAAGAATCTTGGGAGGTTGACTCGCTTGTGGCTAAAAGCAGAGCAAGAACGTCAGCACAATTATCTGAAGGATGGACCATATGTTACACCAGAAGAAGCTGTAGCTATATATACTACCACCGTGCATTGGCTGGAATCAAGGAAGTTCTCTCCTATACCTTTCCCCCCTCTGTCATATAAGCATGATACCAAGCTTCTGATCCTTGCTCTTGAGAGGTTGAAGGAATCTTATAGTGTTGCTGTGAGATTAAACCAACAGCAAAGGGAAGAATTGGGTCTTATTGAACAGGCTTATGATAACCCGCATGAGGCTTTGTCAAGAATCAAGCGTCACCTGCTCACCCAGCGTGCATTTAAAGAAGTTGGGATTGAGTTTATGGATCTTTATAGCTACCTGATCCCTGTCTATGAGATTGAGCCACTTGAAAAGATTACAGATGCTTATCTTGACCAGTATCTGTGGTATGAAGGTGACAAGAGGCATCTATTCCCGAATTGGGTTAAGCCTGCAGATACAGAGCCACCTCCTCTTTTGGTATACAAATGGTGCCAAGGGATCAACAACCTGCAAGGGGTGTGGGATACTACTGAGGGGCAGTGCGTAGTGATGCTTCAAACCAAATTTGAGAAGTTCTTTGAGAAGATCGATTTGACAATGCTTAACAGGCTATTGCGTTTGATTCTTGATCACAATATTGCTGACTATGTGACTGCCAAGAACAATGTGGTGCTGTCATACAAGGACATGAGTCATACCAACTCGTATGGTTTGATACGAGGTCTTCAGTTTGCGTCCTTTGTTGTACAGTATTATGGTCTTGTACTTGATCTTCTTCTCCTTGGATTGACTCGAGCTAGTGAGCTTGCCGGTCCTCCTCAGATGCCAAATGAGTTCATGACTTATTGGGACACCAAGGTGGAAACTAGGCATCCTATTCGGTTGTATTCTCGATATATTGATAAGGTGCACATATTGTTCCGCTTCACCCATGAAGAAGCAAGAGACCTTATCCAGCGGTACCTTACTGAACATCCGGACCCTAACAATGAGAATATGGTTGGATACAACAACAAAAAGTGTTGGCCAAGAGATGCTCGGATGAGGCTCATGAAACACGATGTTAACTTGGGGAGAAGTGTTTTCTGGGACATGAAGAATCGTCTCCCACGAAGTATCACAACCTTAGAATGGGAGAACAGTTTTGTATCTGTTTACAGCAAGGACAATCCTAACTTGCTTTTCAGCATGTGTGGGTTTGAGGTACGGATATTGCCCAAGATAAGGATGACACAGGAGGCATTCAGCAACACAAAAGATGGGGTCTGGAACTTGCAGAATGAACAGACCAAGGAGCGAACTGCTGTAGCTTTCTTGCGGGTTGATGAGGAACACATGAAAGTCTTCGAAAATAGGGTGAGGCAGATTCTTATGTCTTCGGGATCGACTACTTTCACGAAGATAGTCAACAAGTGGAACACTGCTCTCATTGGCCTCATGACTTACTTCCGTGAAGCAACTGTACATACTCAAGAACTGTTGGACTTGCTGGTTAAATGTGAAAACAAAATCCAGACTCGTATAAAGATTGGTTTGAACTCAAAGATGCCTAGCAGGTTTCCTCCTGTCATTTTCTACACACCTAAGGAAATTGGAGGGCTTGGTATGTTATCTATGGGTCACATATTGATTCCCCAGAGTGACCTTCGGTACAGCAAACAGACTGATGTTGGCGTGACCCACTTCAGGAGTGGGATGAGTCATGAAGAGGACCAACTAATCCCGAATCTTTATCGTTACATACAGCCATGGGAGAGTGAGTTCATTGATTCGCAGCGTGTTTGGGCAGAATATGCATTGAAGAGGCAGGAAGCCCAGTCACAGAATAGGCGTCTAACCCTTGAGGATCTGGAGGATTCGTGGGACCGTGGTATTCCTCGAATCAATACGTTGTTTCAAAAGGATCGCCATACTTTGGCATATGACAAAGGATGGAGAGTCCGTACTGACTTTAAGCAGTATCAAGTCTTGAAGCAGAATCCTTTCTGGTGGACACATCAGCGTCATGATGGAAAACTTTGGAACTTGAACAATTACAGAACTGATGTGATTCAGGCGCTTGGAGGAGTGGAAGGAATACTGGAGCATACTTTGTTTAAGGGAACATATTTCCCAACATGGGAGGGTCTCTTCTGGGAGAAGGCATCTGGTTTTGAGGAGTCGATGAAGTATAAGAAATTGACAAATGCTCAAAGATCTGGTTTGAACCAGATTCCCAACCGTAGGTTTACGTTGTGGTGGTCTCCTACGATAAATCGTGCCAATGTGTATGTGGGTTTCCAGGTGCAGCTTGATCTGACAGGAATATTTATGCACGGGAAGATTCCAACGTTGAAGATATCGTTGATTCAGATATTCCGTGCACATTTATGGCAGAAGATCCATGAAAGTGTTGTCATGGATCTCTGTCAGGTTTTGGATCAAGAGTTGGATGCTTTGGAGATTGAGACAGTGCAAAAGGAAACAATCCATCCCAGGAAAAGTTACAAAATGAATAGTTCCTGTGCTGATGTACTTCTCTTTGCTGCTCATAGATGGCAGATGTCAAAACCCAGTCTAGTTGCAGAGACAAAAGATGTATTTGACCAGAAGGCAAGCAATAAGTACTGGATAGATGTGCAGCTTCGTTGGGGAGATTATGATTCTCATGATATTGAGCGTTACACTAGAGCTAAATTCTTGGATTACACGACTGATAACATGTCCATCTATCCGTCACCAACAGGTGTGATGATTGGGCTTGATCTGGCCTATAATTTGCATTCTGCTTTTGGGAACTGGTTTCCTGGGTCAAAACCATTGCTTGCACAAGCAATGAATAAGATCATGAAGGTATGTTTTCTTTCTTCCCTTATTTGTTTGTATTTGGTAATTATTGGTTAGTGTTGTACTAAAATATTTCTTAAAATGTCTGCAGTCGAATCCTGCGTTGTATGTTCTGAGAGAGCGTATAAGAAAAGGGCTGCAGTTGTACTCTTCTGAACCTACCGAGCCATACCTGTCGTCCCAAAACTACGGAGAAATTTTCAGTAACCAGATTATATGGTTTGTTGATGATACTAATGTCTATCGTGTCACGATTCACAAGACATTTGAAGGAAATCTTACCACAAAACCTATCAATGGAGCCATATTCATATTTAATCCTCGGACTGGCCAGCTCTTTTTGAAGGTTTGCTATTTTCCTTGGCTATAATAAATTTGATTACTTGCATCTGCTATTTGAGTTGTTCCTTTGTTTGCCTCAAGATGATAATGTTCGTTGTTTCTTGATCTTTTTGACAGGTCATTCACACCAGTGTCTGGGCTGGACAGAAGCGTCTAGGTCAGTTGGCTAAGTGGAAAACTGCTGAAGAAGTCGCAGCCCTTGTTCGATCTTTGCCAGTTGAGGAACAACCAAAACAGATTATTGTGACACGTAAAGGAATGTTGGATCCGCTCGAAGTCCATTTGCTCGATTTCCCAAACATAGTTATTAAAGGAAGTGAGCTGCAACTTCCTTTCCAAGCCTGCTTAAAGATTGAGAAATTTGGTGATCTCATTTTGAAGGCTACAGAGCCCCAAATGGTTCTGTTCAACATTTATGATGATTGGTTGAAGAGCATATCTTCTTACACAGCATTCTCTAGGCTGATCCTTATTCTCCGTGCACTCCACGTCAACAATGAGAAGGCAAAGATGTTGCTGAAGCCTGACAGGACTGTTGTCACTGAACCTCATCACATCTGGCCTTCTCTATCTGATGATCAGTGGATGAAGGTAACTACTCTCTTACTGTGTTTGGTAGTTAATGACCTACTTTTCTTCCATGATACTCCTTGCCTCTTGCTCTTTACTTTTCTTCCATAATGACGGAGAGTTACTTTCCTTTGTGCAATGCTAATGGAAAGTATCCCAACAAGATATATTTGCCTTCTTATATATGAGACTAATGAGACTAATGAGCTCAATAGGTTTTTATTTGGCAGTGTCTGCAGTGTAAGCATTTAACATATATTGCTCTGTGGCTATGTGTTTTTGATGGAGAATACTTGCATTTTATGCAGGTTGAAGTTGCTTTGAGAGATCTCATACTTTCTGATTATGCAAAGAAGAATAATGTGAACACGTCTGCCTTGACGCAATCTGAAATTCGTGATATCATACTTGGAGCAGAAATCACACCTCCCTCTCAGCAGAGGCAGCAGATTGCTGAGATTGAGAAGCAGGTGAGTTTTCACTTCTAATGTTTCACTTCACATGTATTCATCATACTGGATGTTTCTTGACCATTTAGAACTCCCATGTGACTAAATTTATTTCTGTCACATCTCTCGCCAGGCAAAGGCAACAAATCAGCTGACAGCAGTTACAACAAGGACGACAAATGTGCACGGTGAGGAATTAATTGTCTCCACAACAAGTCCCTATGAACAGGCAGCATTTGGGTCTAAGACCGACTGGCGTGTCAGAGCAATATCTGCGACAAATCTCTACCTCCGTGTGAATCATATTTATGTTAACTCAGAGGACATTAAGGTTGGCATTCTGTCCCTCCTTTCTAGTCTAATTTGTTTCCGTTCTTCCATATATGCTACCTGCTCTATCACAGGGCAAGATCTGTGTTGACCAAGTTGACTCTCCTCTTTTTAACAGGAAACGGGGTATACATACATTATGCCAAAGAACATTCTGAAGAAATTCATCTGCATAGCTGATCTGAGGACACAGATTGCAGGGTACTTGTATGGTGTAAGCCCACCTGACAATCCCCAAGTGAAAGAGATCCGCTGCATTGCCATGCCACCTCAATGGGGAACACATCAGCAGGTGCATCTTCCCTCGCAGCTGCCTGAGCATGATTTCCTGACTGATTTGGAACCCTTGGGATGGATGCATACACAGCCAAATGAACTTCCTCAGCTGTCACCACAGGTATTTCTCTAATTTCATCCTACTTAGTTGGCACCATAGGCCTTCATCCGCCATTATTACTGTTTTGTGCATGTAACCTGACTTGATTGTTTCTGTAATTAGGATCTCACATCTCATGCTCGCATCTTGGAGAACAACAAACAGTGGGATGGGGAGAAGTGCATCATTCTTACATGCAGTTTTACTCCTGGCTCGTGTTCATTGACTGCGTACAAGCTTACCCCATCAGGTTATGAGTGGGGACGTAGTAACAAGGATAATGGAAGTAACCCCCATGGCTACCTTCCAACTCATTATGAGAAAGTCCAGATGCTCTTGAGTGACCGGTTCCTTGGGTTCTATATGGTAAGTTATCTTCCTATCAGCTTTTTTTAGTACTTGTCTGGTTAGCATAGGAAGTGAAAATTCTCATAAATTCGATACCTCAGCTGAAGCTGTTTGGTTGCCAATCCCATATAAACTTTCACTTTATCTAGGGAAGTGGAAATTCATAGGAGTTCTACTTCCTCTATTTGAGTAACTTTTTGCTTCCAAACAACTCAAGAATTCTGCACTTTCTACTATTTTTTACTTCCAATGTTCTCCCATGCCACGAGTCTTGTGTTTACTTTTTCGTCCCTCGGATAGAGGTTGGTGCTTACTTTTATAAATTTTTTGTTTATAGATCCCCGACAGTAGCCCGTGGAATTACAACTTCATGGGAGTGAAGCACACTGTGAGCATGAAATACGGTGTCAAGCTCGGGGCGCCAAGGGAATACTACCACGAGGATCACCGGCCTACACACTACTTGGAATTCAGTAACATGGAGGAGGGTGATACTGCAGAAGGAGACAGAGAGGATACATTCACCTAATTGTAAACTGTTCCTAGAACTGCTAAAGTTGGTGTTTAGTTCAGGAACTTCATGTAGTAGCAAAAGCAAGGAATGGCATGTAACAGTATAAGATAGATTCATGTTTGTATTTTTCGCGGTGGTTAGGCTACGTTTAAAGTCGCAATGATAATCTAGATGGCGGCCACTTGTAAGGGAGATGTACATATAAATGTGCTTTTGAGGGAAATTTTGTAAAATTGCCCCATGAGGCGTTTTCTTCCGTTTGATCTTCTGTTCGCCCCATTGCGTTGAGTTGGATTAGTTTCTGTTTCAGGATTTATGGATGTGTTTTTTCCACTTCCATACTAGAAGATAATCAAAGCAGAGCATAAATGGACATAAGAAACACAGAAGATAAGAGTTTGAAGTGTACTTGTAACTTCACTGTAGATGTTGTAATTATAGACAAAACTTTGGTTTGAAGACTTAGGGATCCGACAGCCTAATCCTGTTGTGAATGTTTGTTCTGGAATCCCACTGTATTATCCCTAAGAAAAATGTAGTAGTAACAGAAATCTGAAAATGAAGTGGTGAGTAGCGCTGATGTTTCATCAGTTTCGAGTTGTGAAACATGTTTTTCCATCAAATTCTACTGATTTGGTGGGAAAGTGAAAATGAAGTTTCATGGTGATTTTTTTCCACCAATTTCATCTCATCATACCAATTTTCCATAACTTTTTTTTCTTTTCCTACTATTTCAGATCAAACCACACAAACTTTTAAGGTTCTCGAGGATTAGAAAGTAAAACATCTACAAAAGTTTGAGCTCTCAAAAATGTAGTATGAAGACCTTGAGAATTCCAAGTTAGAATGTTCCTATTGAAGGGTGCACCATACCATCTGGATTGAGCAAAAGACAAGTGACCAGAATTTACAACCAAAATGAATACTATAGATTGCGAGTGAAATGAATATAGAAAGCTCATATACAATTCCATATTTCAATTCAATGTTACTCGCTAGTTTGTAGACAAATACACACTAAAAACAATTGACAAATTACACATCCAGAAAAAAGGGCAAAAGAAACACCCTGGCCCCAGAGCTCACCAGAGGCGGCCAGACTCCCTGGTAAAGGAAGTCGGAAAACTGCATCAGGATAGCCTAAGCTGATGTAGGGAGACAATCAAATGACGCAAAATTAAATTAACATCAGACCAAAATCTACAGAAAAAAAAGGACCTGCAGCAAAGAAAACAAATGTCGCCAATTCTCAAGCTTGCAACCAGAAGTTGTACTATATTGTACTAAGACTGCCATATCACCAGCTTTAGATAGTTAAGACAACCGAAAACTTGTAGAACCTAAAATCATATGTATAGACAATCCTAGATTCTTTCAGCGAGCAAGTCCACTAGGGTCTGGCTTCAAATCCTTTTCCTCTGATATAGAGTCTGCACTATCTCCGGCCATCTCATCCTTGTCATCAGCAGATCGCTCATTCCTAAACAGCTTGTTTTCAAGGGCGATTAGTTTATCATTTGCTTCTCCCTTTAGCAACTCCAACACCTCGAGGATTGTTGGACGTTTCTCAGGCTGTTTCTGAGCACACACTAGAGCGACCAAAATAACTCTCCTCAGCTCTTCCTCCACAAAATTCCCATTCAGTTTTGGGTCAACTAGTTCAGTATATTTCCCCTCACGGGCTAATGGAAGAGCCCAATCAGTGATGGAGCGGTTCATTGTTGGGTTTAGCTTGTGAATTGCTCTTCTGCCACTGCCAAGTTCTAGAAGCAGGATTCCAAAGCTGTATACATCACACCGTTCTGATGCCTTTCCTAGCATGGCATATTCAGGGGCAAGGTATCCGAGGGTGCCTTTTACCTTTGTGCTTACATGTGTTGCACCATCAGGGATGAGTTTCGCAAACCCAAAATCTGCAACTTTAGCCTGGAAATCAGAATCTAGCAATATATTGCTAGCCTTGATGTCCCTGTGGATTATATGTGGGGTTGCATGGTGGTGAAGGTATCTGCATTTGCATAAATCACACAGCTCAAGAGGGTAGTTGAATCCAAAAAAGTAAAAAAGTAAAAAAATAAAAATAAAAATTAATAAATTAATAAATTAAAAGAAAAAAAGGCACTAATTTGTTCAATTTTTGATAGCACATACGCAATTCCTTCTGCAGATCCAATGGCAATATTCATCCGTCGCTTCCAGTCAAGAAGACATTCTTCTGAGTGCTGTCCATGCAAATGGGAAAGTAAGCTTAAATTGGGCATGTAATCATACACAATGAGACGTTCCTGCCCTTCAGCACAGTAGCCGCGTAGGTTAAGCAAATTTTTATGGCGGACTCGTGCTAATATCTCGACCTCAACAGCGAACTCCATTTCTGCTTTATCGCTCCAGACCTTCAACCTTTTCACTGCAATCTGCATCACCAAACCAGATATGGTAAAGACATAGCAGGATAACAACAATGGCATAAGGGGCGACATGTATCGGATGGAGCAAACTATTATTTAAGGCAAGTAAAACAAATTTTACACATGATTGACATGAAAGATGAAACAAATTTTTAAAGCAGTGTCTTGGCTTATTGTTGGGAGTGGATAGAAATATACATACAGTGCTCAGAAGTTCATCAACTGTCATCTAGCCATAGATTCTGATAGAGATGTACGAGCCCCATTTGGCCTAGTCTCTAGCAACTTCTACTACTCCCTCTTACATGCCTCCTTCCCCACCCTTTCTTTCCAACTTCTAAGAAGTTAAAATAGGGCTAGAAGTAGAAGATAAATTTTCTACTTCTACTTCTAGCTCATTTCAACTTGGTGAAAAGTGAGGAAAGAGGGGTGGAGAAGGAATGTGAGAGGAGAAGGAGAAGTTGGAAGAAGCCATGCCAAATGGGCCCGAAGTCACTCAATTACTACATTTCATAACCCATATGTTAGGATTTAGTCTGTTTCCATACACTAAATCCTATCGACTCTGGAATGAAGCATCGTGATCATCTTCAGATAGGTTTGTTTCACAGTTGACAAAGGAAGCAATTATTACAGAGGTAACCAATTAGATTCTGATACTTCGTTATCAATTTGTGTAGAACTCGACATGCTTTGGGTTACTCAACCCAGGCCACATTAAGTTGTTTTTCTTAATGGAGGGAGGAGTTCTTATTTGAGTCCACTAACTGCTCTATTTTCATCTTTTTAACATGTCCAAGTTATGTATTGGTCCTCATAGCCATCCCCTTCTAGATGTGTCGGCTCCTCTGAGAAACTGGTAAATAAGTACTTTTTAGTCCACTTGGAGAAACTGGTCAGGAAAATATGGGAGTTTCACAAGGGAAAACTGGAAAATACTCTCTTCAACCAAAACCCTTGGCAAAATTTAAACATGAAACCTGTTTGAATCATCCTTTCCTGCGAGATTGAACATGGACATTTCTTTTGCCCAAGGATAACACTTTAACACAGAACTATACTCCATAGAAATTTTAAGAATCTGGGTAGGCAGCGAAATTTGATCAAGCATGACAGCGGGAAATGCAACAAATTTGCCATTTAATTACTCAAGCGAAATGTAAGTTTCTTGATTTGGTAAAGGGAAAGCCAGATAATGTGGAAAAAATAGAATGGGATTCATTGAAGAAGAAAGCCATCAACACAATGTGGTGGCACATGCACCAGAGGTCAAGTATAAGCATCTCTAAGAGCAATGATGGATAAGCTCCAGAACACCTATGCATCAAAGTGTTTTTTGATACACAATTAAGTGTTATTGCTGAGCTATCACCTCTTCTAGAGCTCTTGAGTGTGGTTCGGTTCATGGAAGCAGAGTAAGAGGGGGTTTACAAGTTTGTTTGTCCAAAACTTGTACTAGTTGAGATAACTAAAGTGATTTTCCTCGATGACAACTGTGGAGGAGAGATCGAACCGCATAAATTATTCTAATATTGCTTAAAGTTTCCCCACTGTGGGTGTACTCAACATTTCCCTAACAAGCAAATAGCCATAGAAATAAATAAATAAATAAAAGTCCCTAAACTTCAACATTCAGTCCTATATGACTATATGTTGCAAATGAAAAGTACTCTAATTACCTGTGAACCATCCCATAGCTGACCCCAGTAGACACTTCCAAAGCCACCCTCACCAAGTTTGTTATCATAATTAAAATTGTTTGTAGCTGCATGCAATTCTTTCAAAGAAAATATCCTCCATGCTGGCTTCTTCTGTCCTTTCTGTTTCCTGCAAAAATGTTTAATGATCAACTTTAATATAGAATAGGCGCAAAGAGAAAGGGGCACATGTTCTCAGCAATTCATAAACTAATTGAAAGTTCACCACCATGCACCACAAAGCAATTATGCTCCAGCAAAAAAGTATTACAATCACAAGATCTTGCATCCAGGCTTTACAACTTCAGGTACTTAGATGTCTACTTCTCTTTGCATAAATCCCTTGCAAGTTGCAAGAGTGCCATCTTTTACAGTATCTTTCTAAAGCTTCAAGCATAATTCATGTCATCTAAACACAATAGGAAAGGATAGCTGCAAACTTTTCAGCATTTCCAGCTTGGAATCCTTGCTTTATATAAGACCAAAATTACTCTAGACATTAGGAATTAACTAGCTCCTAACAGCCCCCTTCCGCTCTAGCATAATTACACCTTGAACAATAATCAAAAGTCCGTGCCATACTGATTTTTCTTATGGAGTTTATGGAGCATCAGGTGTGTTCATTTCAACTGAAACAATCTTAAGTGAACTAAATGGACTAAACGAATAGTAATATCTGAAGTAAGTTGCAAAACTGAATCAGATGATCTGAATTTAAATGAACTGAATGCGTAATTGGCACGACAAAATGAAGACACCTATAGTCAACCAGCTTTTAACAAGGTATGGTTTGCTCTCACAATCAGCCCCTCTCAAAGATAGAATTGACTCAACCTAACAAACTAAAGGGTGGTCAAGCTACATAATTGACTTGACTCTTAATCAACCCAATTTCCCTAGCATTAGTTCTACTCAATTTGGGAACAGAGCAAAAATTAAATTTCCGAAATGAAACCCCAAAAAGAAAAATGAAATAAATTCACCAATAATCATCATAACATAACAACCAAATTAAAAAGGTTCAACAACAGTTCAACCAAAAACTAGCCACAATATTACTATTCCAAGCAAAAAGGGTATGAATTTCGAACAAATTAAGCCTAATAATCACAAGAACTAAAAAAAACGTACCGATCGAAACCCTTGCCGCAGCAAAATATCGCCCCAAAATCCATATCCCTCTTTTTCTCTCTCTAAATTCAAAAATCCCTTCTCTCAAAGACCCAATTTTGCTTATGTTTGTGTCGTTATACAACACGAAACTCAAGCCCCATATCACACAAAACCACACAGAAGTAAAAAAAATTCAATCTTTATCTCTCTGCTTTTTCTTCTTCTTCGTTTAGCTTCAGCTTTTTCTCTGCTCTCTATCACTTTCTCTCTCTAGAGTCGAAACTTCTCCAAGAAGCAAAACTCTAGTTTCTCTCTCTAATGGGTTCTAGCTGGAAGTGAAGACAAGGAAAATTTCAGAGATGCGAAACGTAAACGTAAACGTAAACGTTTCTTCTCTTTCTCTCTCCTCTCTGCTAGTTTGGTTTGGTTTGGCTGACAAACTTTTACTGCTTCAAGTTTGAACTCATTTGCGCTTCTCTTCTTTCTCTTTCCCCCTTTTATTACTCCTTTTTTTTTTATTTTATATATATATATATATAAATATATAAAAAAGAAAGTTTGAATGAGAGGGTCCCAATTTGCACAGTAAGTATATTACACAATTATTTGTAGGACTGAGTTTATATAATAATACTCCTATAATAATGTGAATATATGGATTGACTTCTATGTTTGTTGGTTTGGTTTTGATTTTGAAAGTGATTGTGTTTTTATATTGGATATGGTTTTTGATTCCCAAATCTCAAATATTACTCCCACATTACTGATGAGGAGAGAGAAAGGTTAAAAAGGGGAGGATTTATTACTGTGTAAGCGGTAGTTTTACTTCCTCTATATATATATATATATATATATATAACATTTGGTAATTGTATAACAATTAACGTCAAATTCAATCATGAGTCTTTCTCATTTACTCTTATTACTGTTTATTTTTACCTGTATTTCTAAGTTTTAACACCTTCAATTTAAGACGACATACTATATCGTCGATAAAGGCTTTTAAAACAATGTATTCAAAACTTGAGTTCTATATTTATAGTAGTAATTTATTGTCACTATCACACAAAAAGGGAAATCTAATTATAATATAAATCATGTAATGAACAGGATTAGTTAAGAAATAACTTGAGATTTTAGTCACTATAGTCAATTGGGGTAGCAAGGACTTGGGCAATTTATTTATATATTTCCTTTGGTGCAAAGAATTTGACCAAGTTTGCTAGTTTGCAGATCACCTTTTCAAGGAAACTCTATTCTATAATGTTTATGTTGAATGACTTTTTTCTCATGAAGTGACTTTGGAGTATATTCTAACTACAATTTATATTTCATCTCAACATTTGAGTGATGGGGTGCATATTATTCACAACATTTGAGTACGTCTTCCTAAAGTTAAAATTAAGATATATAAATCGTATGTTAACTCTTTCACCCAAAAAAATTGCATCTTAACTCAACTAGCTATGGAGTCATAAAATCTTGGTCTACCAATTTGTTCTAAACTGCATTGCAGCTTGTTTGGTATGATAGGAAATGATTATAAAAGAAAGAAAATAATAGGAAATTGGTTCATTTCTCATGTTTGGTTGGATAAATGTAAAAATATAAAATAGGAATTGGTAGAAAAGAATTACCATGAAACTTCATTTTTGCTTTCCCACCAAATCGGTGGGATTTGGACAGAAAGAAAGCCACCAAATTATATAATATTTGTTTCCTTTCTTTTCCTTCCTTGTATCTATCCAAACATAGGAAATATAACTCATCACCTTTCAATTCTAAACAATTAAACCAAACACTGGAATTGAGAATTATTATTTCTTTTCATTTCTCTTCGTTCCTTTCCTTTCACTTCTTTTCGGTTATCTTCTTATCACTTTAGAAAATGAATCACACTGTTAAAGAACTTGAGATATCAAAGCTATGGTGATAGAAGTTATGCCCCGAATATTTTAAATTTTAGTAAGGATTTCATTTTATTTGGGCTAGTTAAGGAATGGACATCTTCAAATATATAGCCTCAAGCATTCCAAAAAGTTAATTTATGTATGTTTTTTTCAAGAGGTTTGAATCTCTAATTTGATATTACAGGTTGTAATTTATTTATCATTTTCCAAAACCCCTTTAATTTAACATGGGAAAAATTTATGGACTAAATATATAATGAACTGCAAACAATATGCAGAATTAAAAAAAAAAAAAAAAAAATGCATCACTAGAAGTTGGTTCTAGAAAGCACAGAAGATGGCAAACTCATCATCCTGGATTATGGCTGTAGAATTTCTTGGCCTACCCCAATAATTTGTTGTCAGAGTGGCCTACCCAAACTCTCATTTATATATTTAGTGGACACTCACAAAGTCAAGACAATTATGAGAATCCTATATTATACTCCAACAATCTTCCTTCGAAATTGGAATGCATGTTGTTCAAGTCATTCTATCTTTTATTTTGTTCTAAGACTATTAGATCTTGATTATTTCTCACTCTGGACCCATTCTATATATAAGAGTATATTTGGCAAAGTATATTTCCCTTCTCATGCCAAAATTTATCATTTTTATTGATGTTGGAAGCTGTTAAAGTGAAGTATGGATTTGTGTCGGATATTGAAAGATTTGAGGGAGAAACACCAATATATAAGTCAAGGGGGCTACTACTCTTATTGCCAATTGGTTTTAGGATGGATCCTCACTTGACTTGTGTGGGGTGTTGCTCGCCTCTTTCATGGGAAGTTTAATACAAGCTAGATGTTTTATCTATAACAAGTGAATTCAGTTAGAGATGCTACAAACGCATTAGACATTGATATGCATGTAAGAGATGATTATGGATATAATTTTTAAAAGAAAATAGATAGAAAGTATTGGAATACTTGTTGGAAATACATCTCCAATACCTATCAGTCGAGTCATAACATCAACATTATGTCAATTTGTATTTAATAAAGTAAGATTCATACTTTTTTTTTGCACATACGACCCTTTCACCTATTTCAGTCGATAGACCTAAAAGAAATTTTTATTATACCCTTTATACTCTATCTTCTCGATTGATTAGTGGGGGCACTTATTCAGTGCAACAAGTCATTTTCTCCTGACTTTGGCTTGAGTTTCTCTTTTTTACTTCTTTCTCGATCTATCCTATTTGAACCCAAAGAGTTAGCATTTTAACCACCATCTAACTTGAGTACTAAAAGGTTGATAGCCACATTCCACATTTTTGTGCTACATAAACTCCAAGACACATTAAATTGTCAATAGCATCTATTGTCGACAGTTGCTTGAAAGTGCTCTATCCAATAAGGTGACAACCGAAAGTCCCATTGTAAAGGGTGGTCGTCGTGGTTGTAGATTTCCAAGGTATATTAATAAAAGCACGATGACAAATACCTGTTGTGAATTTATCTCATTTACGCTCTGATTTTAGGCTTATCGTAAAAGTTTATCATAAATAGACAGGTTTCTTATAGTGATCGATAAAAGCTTAGTTATCTAGACAACTTAAAAGTTTCTTTAAAGTTGGCCAACTAAACACTAGTTTTTGTTGTATGCATATTTGATTTAATGAATCTTCTTCTTCGGGGGCAATCACTAAAGTTAGCCTAGTCACATTATAGATAATGACAATAGGTAATTTCAAAATCCAAACATTATTTCATATCTCTCATCTACTTATCTAGATATGAAAAAGAGAAGAGAAGGATATATAGGAAGGAAATCATCTAGTATGAGATAGTAAAAAATTTCAACTTTATCATACTCTTTTACAAAGCAAAAATTTACAATGAGTATATGCAAACTTCCTTTGTCTTTTCTACATCTTACATATACTAGTTTTACAACCAAATAACAAAACTTAGAAGAAACACTAATTGAAGCAACCAAAATTTATGTACAATTGCTGATGACTTATTAATTGGTTTTTCCATATCCTCATAATAACTACTAGTAGTTCCTTCTATATGCTCCACTGTTCTTCCCATACCAGGCCTATAAGAGTTGCAATAACCAATACCCCAACTTGTCAACAAATTTGGGTCACCTTGAAAGTTTCCATCATTATTTGCATATTTGAAGCAAAGCCCTGAGTTGTTATATAGCCTAAGTTTCTTCCCCATTTTCCACATCATATTCTTATCAAGAGGAAGTGGTCCACTTAATTGGTTATCATTTAGTCGTAGTTCACTAAGGGATTTTAAGTCCCTAAAACTATCTGGTACCGACCCGTTTAAGTTGTTCCCATTTAAATGGATAACCCGGATATTCGGAAGTCGGGCTAGGGAACTCGGGATTGGGCCTTGCAAGTTCATGTTGGAGAGCACCAAGATGACAAGATTTTTCATGCCCTCTAGGGAACTTTGTGGGATTGTTGTGGACATTGTTGGGTTGCCCTTTAGGATTAAGGCTTGAAGGTATTCAAGGTTTTTGAGGGAATTTGGAAATGGGCCGGTGAGCAGGTTGAAGCTGAGGTCCATGAGAATAAGGTCTCTAAGGCCCGCAATCGAGTCGGGTATTGGGCCGGTGAGCCGGTTTCGGCTCAAATCCATTTTAACTAGAGATGGGCTAAGCCCAATGCTTGAAGGTATTGGGCCGGTAAACAAATTTTGGCTGAGGTCCAACACATTCAAAGACGGGTATTCGAAATCGGGTACCCGATCCGTTAACCTATTTCCACTTAAGTCCAACGAACTCAGGCCTGTGATCCGGCCCAAGGATACCGGTATGGACCCATTAAGGTAGTTTCTATGTAGATCAAGGACCCGTAACCGGGTCAAGTTACCCAACTCCTCAGGAATGGGCCCCACATGCCCATTTTCTCTTAAAACCAACGTTTGAAGCGACGGGCCCAACCGGCCCAAAAAAGTAGGAATGGGCTGGGGAGTGTAACTTAAACAACGGTAAAAAAACAAGGTCCGCAAATAACGCAACTTGGTAACGGATTCGGATATGTGGGAACGGGTCGGGTCGCACATAGGGAAAGCGGTATCATCCGATAGCGCCCCGAAAGAGAGTGAAACCACATGGTAGATGTTGTCCTTATCGGGCAAGCACTCGATCCCGTGCCATCGGCCCCGACACACATCGGGTATTTGGGTTGCCCAACGGTTACCCGTAGCGATCATGATATCGTAGACCGCCTCTTGCTCCCGGGTATCAGTCCGGGCCCCGTTTTTGTTCATAATAAAAGCGGTTTGCGGGGCGTCAACTAGGGCTGATGGGGTTGTTGACTTGGACATTGTAACGGTAAATGGCATGGCACCTAGGGGTGAAAGTAGGATGGAAAATATGAGGAATGTGGGTTTTAGTGAGAGGAAGAATGCCATTTTTTAGAGAGAGAAAGTGAGAAATGAGAAATTTTGTGAATTTGAGGTAGAAATTTTTGGTGGATAATGTAAGAATGGAGATTGGTATTAATATGTTGAGGAAGTTTGGTGCATGGACATAAGTGACTAGGTTATGAGAAAGTAGTAATAATGAGTTCACGAGAATGTGATGAAAGTGAAATAAATACATGGGAGGGATTTTGCATTTATGTCCTTCACGGGAGATGAGTTCCAAGCTCATCAATTGAACGTAACAATTTTAGTTTTTGTCTTCTGTTGGTTCACAGAATTTAAAACTAATAGGAGTATATTTTTTGGTTTTAACCAGTGTATCCAACGCCGACAGCATTGACTAATCCCTCGCCCCGTGAGCTCCACTTAAGGGTAGGGCTAGCCAAGGATCTCTTTGCATTCGCAAGGGTTGGGAATCGAACTCCCGACCACTTAGGTTAAGGGGCGAAGTGAGCTACCACTACGCCAAGACCAACTTGGTTAAATTAATAGGAGTATATTGACAGTGAGTAAGCAAACTCTTGTGCAACCATCTAAAAATGAGACGATCCAATCTATAAGTAATTTTATTGTTATTTAGGTAATACTCCTTAGTAAAACTTCACTCCTATGTGGCTATGTCACTAAAAATCACCCTTATAACTGCAACAATTCACTCAATAATTTGCGGGAGTACAATACATGAAAGGAAGTCTATATTGATTAACACTAAAGGGGTAATCACTTAAGTTTTTAATCTACATTGATAATATTTTTGGTAAATTATTTATCAAGTATAGTCTTTTGATTTAAACACTAGTTGAAACTAAATTAAAATGGTTTGGTTCTTATCACGGCCACCATTTATCATTTTTGTATCAACATAATCATACCAAGTTCTCTTTCAACATTCAAAGGCTTATCTATAAAATATTGATGAACGATGAGCCATTGAGCCATAAACAGTGATATGGTTAATAATAAGGTCTTGATAGAGTTGTTCAAATTGGAGCCATTGGTACATTAGATCTCCGGCTCGTATCCTTCCCCCTCCCAATGAATGTGTATTTATTGTAATGGCTTCAATTTGTTTGTTTCACATAAAACAAAGTAGGAGTAAATAACAACAATCCTTCGTTGAAAAGATTTAGCAAGTACTCCTACTTAGGTTACACTGGTACGGATAAGGATACGAATATGGGTACGGATAACGGTACGGAATATTGTAATTTCTAAAAATTTAGGATATGGGGATACGTAAATTGGAATAAAACAAAAAATTTTACAAGTAAACAACTAAACAAATCAATTTGAAGATGCATTATTAATTTTTTTTTTTAAAAGTTTAAACATATAAACAATACTATGATGTAACCATAACTAAGATCAAAAGTAAAACGAGACAATTTGGTTAAACTTCGAGAAGTAGGGAGCTAAGGAAAAGAAACCTCCAAACTAAGGGTGGAAAAGAAAGTTTAGAAGACTATTCAACTCTATCGAGCAAAACAAAGTAAATGATATATTAAAAAAGAGTCAAAAAGAAAACAATATGATTAAGTATCGAAGAGGTATCCTACAAGTATCCAATTTTATTTCTTCTCTTTTAATAACCAAAAAATAGGATACGTTTTAGGAAACGTATTGGGTGCGTATCCACAAGTATCAATCGAGTATCCATTGAGTATCAGTATCGGATACGGGATACCTTTGCTAGGAGAAGTATCGTGCAATGTAGACTCCTACTAATTTAGATTCTTATCCTTGTTGATTCTCACCTTCTTAAATGTAAACCAGAGAGGATCAAGTATCGGTAGATACCCTTGGTTGTGAACCAAAAAAAAAAAAAAAAAAGAGAGGATCAAGTATTGGTAGATATTAGACAGCAATGCTTAATCTTTATATTTGCTGAACCAATAACCCAGATCTTGATGTTACATTACAAATAGGCTTGTACTACACTGAGATGCATCAATACACATTAATAGATCCACAAGATGGAGGTAACACAAGCTAAAATGCTCTACCTTGTTTGTCTTTTGACAATTCTAGGATTATTAGTATCTCAACATGATGCTAGAAGCTCAAGTACAGGGTTGACAATTGAACTCATACATTCAACATCGCCTGATTCGCCATTCAACATAGCAAACTTAACTCGGATTGAAAGTGTACAAAGATTACTAAGCCAATCTATGGCTCGTGCGCGTGCGCGTGCTCGTGCTCGTGCTCTTCAAAATCGATATGAAGGTAACAACTTGACCCAAATCCTTCGTGTGCAACCAGAAGTTCATACAGAGCAGATTGGTCCTCTGATCATGATGAAAGTCAACTTAGGTACATTTCAATTACTTACACCACCATACAAGTCATATAACTTGCATATTGATACTGGTTCTGAACTCATATGGCTCCAATGTGAAGATTGTTTACAAAAAGGGAATAATTGTTTTTACCATACCGGAGAGCCGCCTTTCCCTAATAGTCGTTCTCGTTCATATCATCCCCTGCCTTGTAATCGCCATGATCTCTGCCATCCTGGTGAGTGTGACCAAGATTTTTGTTCTTACCATGTTGAGTACGAGGATGGGTTCCGATCAAGTGGTATACTAGCAACCGAAGCATTCACCTTCCGTTCTAGCGCTGGTAACACTGAGACCGTGCCAGCCCTTGTGTTCGGTTGTGGCACCAATAACATTGATCCATTGCGCTCTACCACTGGGAAAGAAGCCGGAATCCTTGGTCTAGGATGGGGTTCCCGATCTTTCGTGAGCCAACTCAAGTATCAAAACGACGATAAATTCTCATATTGCTTCCCACATTGGGATCCTCGAGGAGCTCGCAGTTACTTAAAGTTTGGAGCTGATATAGTCCAAGAAGAAGGGTTCCACTCAACGGTTTTACGAAAAGTTGGTACCCAACAACATTACTACTTAAACTTGGAGGGGATCAGCATAGCTGGGATGAGTCTTGGAATACCGAGATCAATGTTCGCTGTAAGAGGCGACGGCAGTGGGGGCACAATCATTGATACCGGTGCTAGTTTTACCTTTATGGTTACAGGTGCCTACAAGCGACTAAAGGATGCACTGAAGATGCATTTTCGGAATCTACGGAACTATAAGCTTGTTCGTAGAACAGATGTACCGTTTGATCTATGCTTTGAGAGGCTGAGGCCACGAAATGATGCATTGCCATGGATCACCTTCCATTTTATCGGTGGTGCTGGTGCTGATTTAGTGATCACACCAGAGAATGCATTTGTTAAGTTGGATGACCATGGCAATGAATTTTGCCTAGCTATGATCCCTCATGATGACTCTACAACTCTGGGAGCATATCAGCAGAGTAATATACGATTTATATATGATAGAAGACGAATGTTGCTACTATTTAAACCACAGGATTGTCGTCAGAATCCTTAGCAATTATTTGCTATAATGATGTTTAATAAATAATTACTCCTCTATGAAGCTTCTCTACTCTCTATATTTTAGGGGAAATTTCGATGAGATACCTTGAAATTTGATGAAATTATAGCGAGGTACCTTAATGTTTTCACAATATCTACAAGGCAACCTATTTTATCACCGATAACATAAAACATCAAGTGTTTTTAATTCAACTTCAGTGATACATGCCAAAGTGACTTAATTCTGACGTTTCAGATAAAACTTAAAACAAAACAAAAGACAATCAAAGGGGCTTAAGAAGTCAGTCTCACCATACCATTTTTGCATGTTACTCAGATTGACATGAAAAAGAGTATTATGTTAAGACTAGAATATTTTTTCACAGTTTCAATGATAAAAGTGTACGAGTTACAGTTTCGTTTTATATTTAGGATACCTCTTAGATATTATGAAAACGTCAAAGTATCTCGCTGTATATCATTAACTCTCGGGGTATCTCTCTTGCTGAAATTTTCCCTATATTTTAGTGTTGGCTCTTTTCACCTACTACAGGCAAAAGAGTTTGTACAGAGGAAAGAACATACATTGGAACGTCTCATCATGAAATGGCACTGCGTTTATCTGAGGGAGCCCTTTCTACCACTTTCCCCGTATGGCTACTCTTGGCAAAGGTGCCCTTGCTAGCTCCTTCATCTTTTCTTGATAGAGACCGCTGCAAGATCCGAATCGGGATCCCGCCCATATCGAAATCCTCCTTCAAAGATTTGGTCAGAAACCGTATGTCAGTGGCTGTCAGTTCTGTTTTCCCCTACAGAAAGGCGGCAAATGTTGGTGGTCGAGCCTTGACCTGGGTGAAGTATACTTGATCTTTGGTTGTGCAGCCTGGTCTTTCCAAGAGTGCCGACTCATGACTTGACCAAATCAGAGAGGCAACAGTTTAGTGTTAAGTGCGGAACTTTTTGCCTTCAAGCAATGGACTAGTCGAGGACCTGGCAAACCCGACCGGAAGTAGATTAAAATCTGACAGAAAACCTACTGAAACTAACCTGAATCTCGAGAGCCCAACCCACAAATAGTTAGTACAAATGCACTTCAAACCCACAAATTTAGATTGACTAATCCAAACCTGACCTAACCTGATAAAATAGAATTAAGTCTATTTTTGGGGTCCAATCTTTACTAAAAGTTTAAGAAAAGGGTCTAACCTTTCAAAGGTTTAAGAAAAGGGTCTCACCTCCCTTAACTTACCATTTTACCCCTCCTACTATTAACTAATTACCCCTCTTCTCTTTTTTCAATTAAAATCCTCATTCCCTACCATCATCAGAATTCCCCCCCACCCACCAATTAATTAAGTCCATCAACCACCCATCCCCCACCACCATCCCAGCCACCGCCCCTACCACCAAGGCCCCCGCCCAAGCACCCAAAATTCCACCGCACCAACACCTGCTCCAACACCCGCCCACCGCAAAACCACCTCCACCTCAAAACCCCAAAACCACTACCACCCAAAAAATGAGCAAATCAAATGCAATTCAGAACAATCCCACCTCAAAAATCAAAAAATTAAGCCAACAAAACTAGTCCAATTCAAAACAAACTCACCACAAAAATCAACAAATTAAACCAAAAAACCAATAATTCAAGATCCTCCTATACCCGATCTCCACCGACAACACCCACTTCCTCCGATTCCCAAAACTTGACTCACCACCCTCCCCAACGGCCTCCGAGTCGCCACCGAGTCCAATCTCGCCGCTCGGTCTGCTGCTTTTAATGTCGCGGTCAACGCCGGGAGCCGGTTCGAACCGGAGGAGAAGAGCGGGGTCGCACACTTCCTTGAGAGGGTTGCGTTGAGGGGAGAGAATGAGGTGGTGGTGAATGTCGGGGTTGAATTGGATGGGTCGTGATGTTGAGATTTTAGGGATGATATTGCAGGATTTAGATTTTGGGGATTAGAGGATTGAGATGGAGCGTGATGCGATTTTGGGAGAGATGGTGGCGGACATGGCAATGGCCGAAGATGGTGGTGGGGTTAGAGGTTGAGGGAGGGTGGCAGTAGTAGGGATGGAGGTTGAGGTGGTGGTGGGATTTGGGGTTTTGAGGTGGTGGTGGTTTTGGGGTTTTGAGGAGAGAGAATCTGATGGGTTAAGGGAGGAGAGAGAGAATTGTGCTTTGAGGGAGGGGTAAATTGGGGTAATTTAAAGGGGGTTAGACCCTTTTCTTAAACCTTTGAAAGGTTGGACCCTTTTCTTAAACTTTTGGGAAAGGTTGGACCCTAAAAGTGGTGTAAATTCTGATAATATAGGCACAAAAATGGATCTAACATGAAAACTAACCCGAACAAGACCGACAAAAGCCAATAAAAACTGATTTTCAATCTCGAAAGCCACTAAGGTTGGCAATTTATATCGTAGACCCGGGTCTACGAAGTATCGTACACTCGAGTCCAAAAACGACGGCGTTTGTTTATTTGTTTGTTATCCGCTCTGTTTTGCGCGCTTCGCTGCTTCTCTTTCTTCAGTTCTCTCTCTTCACTTAAAAACACCCTAGCTCGTGCTTCTTCCTTCTTGCTCGTTTGATTTTTCGCTCCAATGGGTCATTGTGTGGAGATCAATCATCGGGTAAAGGAGCGTATTTAAAGAGCTGGGCTTTCTTGTACGGAAGTTAGGGATTTAACTTGATGGGTTTTGGATTTGGGGATTAGTGGTGGTGGAGTGGTGGTTGGTGTAGCAGAGGAGAGTAGAAATGGGTCGCGGAAGATTCGATGCTCAGTACATGTTTGGGTTTGGATTGATGATGGTGAACTAGAGTGAGCTTATGGATTTGGTTTTGTCTAGTATGTTCTTGTCGTTTGAGACTAGCAGCAGGATATTGATGAAATCTTTTTCACTAGTAGTGGTGGTGAAATTGGGAGATTTTTTTTAGGGGTGTATTATGGGGGTTGTTTTGCTAAATGATGAATGCTATAATGGGTTCTTTGGAATCAAAAGGATTGTTTTCAATGCGATTGATGCTGTATTGTTAATTTCTCAAATCACTCTAATCTATGATGTATTTTGGAATTGTAGAGTCCAATTTTGGGGCTTGAAAAAAATTTTCTTCTACTTGTTGAATGCAATTTGTAAATGCTTCAGAGACATAGCTATGGAGATACACAAATTTCTAGTAGTGTTTTGTCCCATAATCGCAAGGGAGGATCAAACAAAAGCTTGGTATGAAGGATACAACTCAGCTTGGAAACTTTATCAAGTGATAAACAAATGGATTTTTCCATCATACAATTTTGACATCTACCAATTATACTTTCTAATGAGTATCTTATTATGTGATAATATACAATGTTTAATTAGGCATTTATAACAAATGACATTGATTTCATTTTACTATAATTCTTAATACTAATTTTTATACGTTACTTGTAGGTTCATTTTTTTTTTTTTTTTTGTTAGTTTTAGGTTTATTATTTTGTAACTTTAGGTTCACTTTTGTGAGTTTAAAGTTCACTATTTACAAGGTTGAGTTTCACTTAAATTCACTTTTGTAAGCTTCAGGTTAACTATTTTATGAGCTTTAGGTTCACTGTATATACGGTTTAGGTTCACTATTTTATTTACGTTAAAATTATAGGTTCACTTTTTGTAAGCTTCGGGTTTACTGTTTGATGAGCTTTAGGTTCACTGTATATAAGGTTTAGTTTCACTATTTTATTTACGTTAAACTATAGGTTCACTTTTTGTAAACTTCAGGTTCACTATTTGATAAGCTTTAGGTTCACTATTTACAAGGTTTAGTTTCACTTATTTAAAACTTTAGGTTCACTTTCTATAACATTAGATTCACTATTTTGTAGGCTATAGGTTCACTTTTTTGTGTCTTTTTTCTTTTCTATGGAGATGTTTTTCATTTTAATATTACGCTTACTAATTTATTTACTCTAAATTGCTGATAAATTTTATGTAAACTTCATGTTTATAAATTTGTTAACTTTAGTTTCACTAATTTATTTATGTTAAATTATCACTTTTTAAAATTAACATGAAATAATGATGCGATTCTGCAATAAACAAAAAAGAAAAATTAAATTTGTATTAATGAAAAAGAAAAAAAAAGTAAAGCTTCAAAATTATTTATAATAGTACCAGTATAACAAGGGTGCCCAAAATGTAGAAGGAAAAACAATTATAAAAGAGTATGAGGAAACAAAGACAAGAAGAAATGAATGAGTGATATATAAAATAGGAAAATAAAAGGTGGAAAGTGCAAACGGAAAAAAGAAGAAGAAGAAGGAGAAAAAAAAAAAAAAAAAAAAAAAAAAAAAAANAAAAAAAAAGGAAAAAGAAAGGCAGCCAACAGGAATCGAACCTAGATCACTAGAACAAACTTGTAGAATGGCTTTACCAACAGGCTACATATAGTAGAAGTGCAAATTATGCTAGTGTTTATATAAACCTGGCAAATAGCTGGGCTTTACCAACAGGCGCACGCGCCCCAATATCTACCACTGGTGCTGGGCTTTAACCGGGAGTACGATACAAGGTAGACTCGTGTCTACACTATAAGAATTGACTAAAGTTGGAACAATAATGTACTTCAAATCCGGAAATAAAAACTGATTTTCAATCTCGAAAGCCAATAAAAACTGATGTGCTTTTTGCATGCTTAGTATGCATCTCATTAATGAAATAAAAGCTACCCATTATCGTATGTCAATTTGCTTCAAATTAAACATAAGCTGCAAAACCCAAAATGCAGGTTTTGGGTTACAAGAAGTTGTTTGTATTATATATATATATATATATATATATATATATATATATATATGAGACGGATTTTTATTACAAAAATTCAGCTGATTAGTAACGAGGACTGTCCTATCACAACAGTATTGGAGGATGCTGGACTTTATACAAACATATTGGTACAAAGATAAATTGGATACCCCCTTCATATCATTCTGGGTGTGAGGAGCACATTTTGATTTAAATTCATCCGACGAGGCTATCTATTCCTGCACACCATGACAATAGTTAATGTTCGACTGAAGCCTTACTGGACATAATTTCAGGCAATCCATTGGACAAGCTCATGAAAATCAGGGAAGAGAGTGATCCACAAAGAATTTTCACAAGTAAACAATTAAACAAATCAATTTGTTTAGAAGAGTGGAAAAGAAAGTTTAGAAGAGTATTAAATACCCATTTGGCATTTTGGCCCAAAAGAAACCTCCAAACTAAGGGTGGAAAAGAAAGTTTAGAAGAGTATTAAACTCTATCGAGCAAAACAAAGTAAATAATATACTAAAAAAGAGTCAAAAAGAAAACAATATTTTTGATGTGGAGTATCTGATAAGTATCGAAGAGGTATCCTACAAGTATCCAATGTTATTTTTTCTCTTTTAATAACCAAAAAATAGGCAATAACTCTTGTGTCAGGCGGCCTGATATATCAGGCGAGTACTCAACAAACAAAAAGTGGTACTGGGTAAGTAAAAATCAGTATTGCAGTGATACTGATTGAGAAAAAGGGTAATACTAGTTTTTGGGTCATCAGTACAAATTTTTGACTTAAATAGGATACGTTTTAGGAAACGTATTGGGTGCGTATCCACAAGTATCAATCGAGTATCCATTGAGTATCGGTATCGGATACGGGATACCTTTGCTAGGAGAAGTATCCGTGCAATGTAGACTCCTACTAATTTAGATTCTTATCCTCATTGATTCTCACCTTCTTAAATGTAAACCGAAGAGGATCAAGTATAGGTAGATATTAGATAGCAATGCCTATTTTATATTTGCTGAGCCAATAACCCAGATCTTGATGTTACATTACAAATAGGCTTGTACTACATTGAGATGTATCAATACACATCAATAGATCCAAAAGATGGAGGTAACACAAGCTAAAATAATGCTCTACCTTGTTTGTCTTTTGACAATTCTAGGATTATTACTGTCTCAACATGGTGCTAGAAGCTCAAGTACAGGGTTGACAATTGAACTCATACATTCAACCTCGCCTGATTCGCCATTCGACAAAGCAAACTTAACTCGGATTGAAAGTGTACAAAGATTACTAAGCCAATCTATGGCTCGTGCTCGTGCTCGTACTCTTCAAAATCGATATGAAGGTAACAACTTGACTCAAATCCTTCGTGTGCAACCAGAGGTTCATACAGAGCAGCGTGGTCCTCTGATCATGATGAAAGTCAACTTAGGTACATTTGAATCACGTACACCACCATACAAGTCATATAACTTGCATATTGATACTGGTTCTGAACTCATATGGCTCCAATGTGAAGCTTGTTTACAAGAAGGGAATAATTGTTTTTACCAAATCGGAGAGCCGCCTTTCCCTAATAGTCGTTCTCGTTCATATCATCCCCTTCCTTGTAATCGCCATGATCTCTGCCACCCTGGTAAGTGTGACCAAGATTTTTGTTCTTACCATGTTGAGTACGAGGATGGGCTCCAAACAAGTGGTATACTAGCAACAGAAGCATTCACCTTCCGTTCTAGCGCTGGTAACACTGAGACCGTGCCAGGCCTTGTGTTCGGTTGTGGCACCAATAACATTGATCCCTCGCGCTCTACCACTGGGAAAGAAGCTGGAATCCTTGGTTTAGGATGGGGTTCCCGATCTTTCGTGAGCCAACTCAAGTATCAAAACAACGAGAAATTCTCATATTGCTTCCCACATTGGGATCCTCGAGGAGCTCGCAGTTACTTAAAGTTTGGAGCTGATATAGTCCAAGAAGAAGGGTTCCACTCAACGGCTTTACGAAAAGTCGGTACCGAAAGACATTACTACTTAAACTTGGAGGGGATCAGCATAGCTGGGATGAGACTCGGAATACCGAGACCAATGTTCGCTGTAAGAGGCGATGGCAGTGGAGGCACAATCATTGATACCGGAACTACTTTAACCTATCTGGTTACAGGTGCCTACGAGCAAGTAAAAGGCGCACTGAAGACACATTTTAAGAATCTACGGAACTATAAGCTTCTTCGTAGAACAAGCATACAGTATGATCTATGCTTTGAGAGGGTGACGCCACGACGCGATGCATTGCCATGGATCACCTTCCATTTTATAGGTGGTGCTGATTTAGTGATCACACCAGAGAATGCATTTGTTAAGGTGAATGACCATGGCAATGAATTTTGCTTAGCTATGTTCCCTCATGATGACTCTACAACTCTGGGATCATATCAGCAGAGTAATATACTACCTCCGTCTCTAAATCTCCTAGGCTAGTACTCTTTGGCACACAAATTAAGAAAGCTACTAAAAGTCCAAAATAACCCCAAAAAGGGGTGGGGGAGTAGTTGGAGATGAGGGCATAATTGTCACTTTAGTGTAAAATTGTAGTCTAAAAATAGAATTGCCTAGGAGATTATGTGACATCCCAAAAAGGAAATTGCCTAGGAGATTTGGAGACAGAGGGAGTACGATTTATATATGATAGAAGACGAATGTTGCTACTCTTTAAACCAGAAGATTGTCATCAGAATCCTTAGCAAGTATTTGCTATAATGATGTAATAAATAAATATTCCTCTATGAAGCTTCTCTACTCTCTATATTTTAGGGGAAATTTCAGTGAGATGCCCTGAATTTAGATGAAATTATAGTGAGGTACCTGAATGTTTTCATAATATCTACAAGGTACCCTATTTTATCACTGAGAACATAAAGTACCAACTGTTTTAATTCAACTTCAGAATTACGTGCCAGAGTGACTTAATTTTGACGTTTCAGATAAAACTTGAAACACAACAAAAGAAGAACAAGAACAAACAAAAGACGATCAAAGGGGCTTAAGGAGTCAGTTTCACCATACCATTTTTGCATGTTACTCAGATTGACTAGAATTCAGATTGACATGAAAGAGAGTACGAGTATTATGTTAAGACTATAATACTTTTTCACAATTTCAATGATAAAATAGTACGAGTGACAGTCTAGTTTTATATTTAGGATACCTCTTAGATATTATGGAAACGTCAAAGTATCTCGCTGTAATTTCATTAAATCTCGGGGTAACTCCCTTGATGAAATTTTCCCTATATTTTAGTGTTTGTTCTTTTCATCTACTACAGGAAAAAGAGTGTACAGAGGAAAGAACATACATTGGAACGTCTCATCATGAAATGGCACTGCGTTTATCCGAGGGAGCCCTTTCTACGACTTTTCCCGTATGGCTACTCTTGGAAAAGGTGCTCTTGCTAGCTCCCTCATCTTTTCTTGATAGAGACCGCTGCAAGATCCGAATCGGGATCCCGCCCATATCGAAATCTTCCTTCAAAGATTTGGTCAGAAATCGAATGTCAGTGGCTGAAAGTTCCGTTTTCCCCTTCAAAAAGGCGACAAATGTTGGTGGTCGAGCCTTGACCTGGGTGAAGTACTTGATCTTTGGTTGTGCAGCCTGGTCTTTCCAAGAGTGCCTGCTCATGACCTGACCAAATCAGAGAAGCAACAGTTTAGTGCAAAGTGCGGGACTTATTGCCTTCAAGCAATGGACTGGTCGAGGACCTGGCAAACCCGACCTGAAAAAGATTACAATCTGACAGAAAACCTACTGAAACTAACCTGAATCTCGAAAGCCCACAAATAGTTAGTACAAATGCACTTCAAACCCACAAATTCAGATTGACTAACCCAAACCCGACCTAACCTAATAAAATAGGCACAAAAATGGATCTAACACAAAAACTAACCCGACCAAGACCGAGAAAAACCAATACAAACTGATTTTAAATCTTGAGAGCCCACTAAAAGTTGGAACAATAATGTACTTCAAATCTGGAAATGAGATTGACCGACCCAAACTTGACCTGCTATACTTTCCGATCTGAACTTCTACATATCATAAAACAGCGATCTGGTGTTTGGTTGACATAGAAGCTACCATGGTTAACTATATAATCAACATTTCGAATGGAATCATGTGAACGGAAAATCCAACCTAGAGATTTGATCTAAATCGGGAATACAGCGAGATAAGATAGCAGGACTTGTTCCAAGTAGAACCATAAACATATTCTCGACCTTTGTATACGAGGGAAACTAGATTGTGATGGTCAGAGAACACACCTTTCGCAACCACCGATTAATCTGAGCTGTTGGCAGTCGTAGACACCACTTCTCATATGTTTCAGTGACCTGACGCAAGACTGCCATCCGACCCCTTCCCTCCAGTGCAGAAACAAATACAACTGGTATCCCAGTCACCTGAATACATGAATGGATTCATCAAAATGTTCAGCAAATGGAAGAAGAGTACATGTATAATTCATCTCTTAGGGATTTGATTAAAATGAGGGGAAAAGGATATCAGATATCACTCAAAAAGAATGAGAATAAATTTTATCATTCATTCTACCCTTGCAAACAAATACCCATTTTTTTAATTCATGATAGGGATAAATGTTTATATCAGCTCATGAAGATCAACCCAATAAAAAAGTTCAAAGAAATTTTCTCAAAGGTATGCCAATTCTAGGGTTTTCATTTCAAGATCACCCAGTCAAACTCTTTAAACGTCAAGAGAAAAAGCATAAAAATAACTACAATTCAATGGCCATTCCCGCAGAAAGCAAGCACTGGACTGTTGTGCTATACATATCCTTTGCCACTCGAGATTAGGATTAATTTTGAATTCAGGCACAATTATAAGTCTCCCAAAGCACGGTTAGCATTGTGAGAAAACACAGATTTATTTACCAGCACATGCTTAGCAAATGCAGTTGGAGATGACATATCAAGCCTGCTTGTGCAGAAAGAAATCAGAATAAATAAAAGAAATTAGAGAGCATGACAATGCCAAAGTTGCAAACCTGTGGTATGAGTTTTTGAATCTCTTCAGGAACAGCTTTGATGACATCTTCATATAATTTGGAATTCTGTCTTCCTTTCAAGAGATCCATTTTGTTTACGACTACCACCAAACCACGTCCTTCTTCAATTGCTTGTCTTGCAATAATTACTTCAGCATGATTCAGGCTCCTCCTCTCCTTCGCCACCTAACAGCCAAAAAGAGATGATTATAAGCAAGCCTAGTCTCACCTAAAACACCAATAACGGACCAACCCAACTCAATAAATGAAAAATAGACATATCTGTAGTAGCTAAACAGTGAGAGTACGCTGATTGATAGAGCAATGTATAGTTTGCAAAACAATGGAACAGTCACAAAGTTCAGCAAGAAAAAATGCTTGTGCAATCCTTTATTCATCTTTTCTTTTCTTTTTCTTTTTCCCCCTTTTGACATAAATTTCATATCGCTCATCAAATCAAAATAGAAACGGAAATTATGATTATCAGGCCATAAAAAACTACCTAGCAAATAGATAGAAAAGACAATGGCACACACCTCTTGTATGCAAAAACATAAATGTAAGACAAAGACAATGGCATACACCTCCTTTCCGCAAACTAGAATATAAATTTAAGAAAAAGACAATGGCACACACCTCTTCTCCATCAAGAACCAAAGCAATTACATGAGCCCTCATAAGATTTTTCCTGGTCTGTACTATACTCAAGGAAGCGGGGCCTTTCTCCTTTGTTCTATCCAGCCATCCAGCAGTGTCAACCTGAACCAAATTATTAGTTCATGTTCTGAATAGAAGTCACAAATTTTGAGAACTAATGTTTCAGCATATCAGGGTGGTTCTTTTTTGAAAATGCAGGAGAAATTTATATTACCTTTTACCAAACAAAGATGGAGTTGAAAGACAACTCTATCAAATGGATTACCTACTGACAGAACGTGCTTCTCTTTGATGAGATTGAACTCTTCATTTTAAAGACAAAGTGCAGAATGTTACAATTACAATAGTTCATTAAAGGCCAAAATTTGAACATGCTAGGACCACACTAACATTGCCCTCGCCCAACCAAATAACAGATGATAGATTAGCAGAGACAAGCAGACAAAGCAGTTGACATCTTTTTGCCAAAGAGAGATTGTTAAACACCCTCACCAAGAAGTGGAAACAAAAGGCTAAAAGAGAGAGAGAGAGAGAGAGACAGACAGACAGACAGAACAACAAATTAGACTATTAGTTGCTATAGCATAGATTTTTCTTTGATGAGATTGTCCATAGAAGTTCAAATAATAGGTAAACATAATGGAAAAGAGGAATGGGAGAGCAGAAAGCTGACCATATATATAGTTCTTCCATCATATTGAAACTGCGCTCGAATAGAATCTCTTGTTAAACCAGCCTCTGGCCCCACCAGAACACGCTCTTCTTGCAATAGTGTATTCAGTAAGGTTGACTTCCCAACATTAGGCCGTCCAACAATTGCCAGCTGTAATGGCAACTTAGAATCCTCTGATTCGGAAGAACTACTGGCCTGAGGAGCTTCATCCAATAATTCAGCAAAATGAAAGCAAAGAATTATGAGATGATCTAGATATATGCCTATTGAATCAAACCAAGTGGTAAAGACAGAAGCAGTGAGTTAATCAACATAATGTATACAACACTAAGTACTTCCATAAATAAAGTAGCTATCACAAAACCTAAGATGGTGAACGATAGACAAAGCAGATAAGCAACTTGTTGTCTGAGCAATATGATATATGGAAGCCCATAAAAGCAACTTATGTTTTCTCATAATACACAGCACTAGCAACTAAGGTGGTGCTTACTTGGATGTAGTGATGATTGCAATGTAATAAACATTTTGTAGACATGCTCATGGTCATGGCTACTCATAGAATCTGCAGTTGTTAAGTTGGATGTAAACTTTATTACTTCTAGTCATGTAGTGATAATTACATTGGTTATACTAGAGCAATTGTGATTACATAGATTGATGTAATCAATTACACTTTTCTCATTCACTCCCCTTCATCCTCTCTTTTCCATCCCTACCTTACTTTACTAAAATGATGTATTACATTGTAATCACAATTACATCCAAGTAAACAAGCCCTCAGAGCTAAAGTTATGCTTCCTATTACTCTTTCAGTTTCTTTCTCTTACTCAAACCAATCAAGAAGGTTCCAGAAGTGCTATCAAGTTCCGATCCCCCTCCCCACAAAAAAAATGACCAGAAAGGGAAGGGAAAAAAAAGGGAAAGGAAGAAAAAACAAAGGAGCAATATTCCAAGTAGCTGTAACATAAGATCAAGAATGTGAAGAAGCAGAATGAAATGAGAAGATGCCTTGGACATGGTATCAAACCTTCAAGTTCAACTGATACTATCCTGTGTTTGTTGCTATCACCACTTTCCTGATACTACCTCTTCTATCATTCAAGAAATTTATCATGGGAACTAAAGTTATTTGTGCCTGTCAGTACTTCACTCTACTTACAGGCAGCACATATGGTGTGGAACATAAAAGAAATATTGACAAACTCATAAATCTTCATTGCTGTTATTACCGTGTTGGAAATCATTTTCTATGGTCTTCCTTGCATCTGTTCCTTTCACATAATGTGCAACACTAGATCCTTGACATGTAATAAAATAAAAAAAGCTGATGAGAGAACAGCTCATCCTCTGAATATAATAGCAACAGCCATGCTCACCCAGTCACCCACTACCCCTGCATTTACCTCCACTACGTTGGGGATAATAAAGAATAGTAATGGAAAATGCAAAAAGAAGATTATTAACTAAATATCTAACTTTCCAAATCTAAACATAAAGAAGAACCAAGACCTACATTAGGATATTAGATAGTATGTTTAGATTTGGAAACTTCTAGTTACTTATAAGTTATAACTTTCCAAATCTAATCATATCGTGGAACCAAGCACATATCTTCAAGGATATCACCTCATCGTATTAAGCCATCTACATTAAAGAGTTAAATAAATGACGATTTTGAATACCTCCTTTTTTTTTTCTCATTTTCAGAAGGGTCATTGCATACCATTTAAGACTTCCAGCATATACTTCTCCAGCGAGGGTCTGAGAGCATCATAAAGTTCTGCCATGCCTTGTCCAGTCTCGGCAGAAATTGGAATAGGATCTCCAAACCCTAATCCGTACGCTTCACCAGCAGCTGCTGCCAGAGAACCATCTGCTTCATCAAGTGCTTCAGATTTATTCATAACTAGAACAATATTGATTCCAGGTGCATGTCTACGCAACCACTTCCCAACCTGCAAATCCATGGATTGCAAGCCATCTCTACACAGTTGGAAGTGGAAGAAATTAACACAAAAGTCTAAAATGTAATTTATTGCCAGTCAATTTTGTGAATTTAAGTTTCACAGGAAGTGGCAAAGAACAAACTCTAACCATCTCCATAATGAAACATCCTGATTTGTTCATATATATATTCGAGGTTGAGGTTTCAAACATATTCTCAAGCTGAAAAGACGTAAAAAAAACTACGTCTCTTTCTGGTTACAAGGTCATTGCTTTGCTCAACGATTGATTCTACTTCAGTCTTGAACTTTAAACTAACATTTTCTACCGTAATTCACAAGGTCAATACTATCCACTGAAGATAGGCAGAATACAAGACTTCAGAAGTCAATATTTCACTTCAATGAAAGAAAACCGAAATTTAACAACACCTACCTTGCAGAAATCAAGAAGAGGGCAAATTGAGACCTCGACAGCACATTTGCAGTCATCTCTGCAGTCCGTTCCAGAATTGAACCTGAAGTAGCTGCTGCTTCTAAGCCAGCTGAATCAAGGACACGGAACCGTAAATTACCCAGTTTAGCAATTCCTTCTCTTATGTCACGAGTAACATGATCAGCAGGTGTATTATACACAAGTGCCTCTCTCCGCCGGATCAAACTACATTGGCAAGAGTCACACGCATTTAGAACCAATATCAATGTTCAGTCTGTACATCAAATAAGTATCCAATACAATCTTAAGGACTGGACAAACAATATACCGGTTAAATAGCGCAGATTTGCCAACATTTGGCCGACCCATAATCATTACAGTAGGAAGCAATTCCTTGTCAACCTGTGTGAAATCCACCGACTTTGGGGTCAATTTCTTGGTTTTCACTTCATCAGCAAGGTTTGTTTCTACAACCTTGGAATCCCCATCCTCCGAGTCGGATATTTCTGGTGGGTGAGTACTAGAGCCATCTAGAGCGGAGAAACCAGCAATGCTTGTACATTGGCACCTCAAATAAAGAGGTGAATTTATGGCAAATTGGATAAAACCACCACCTCGTTTAACTTTTGTAGGCACCCAATAATGTGAATATGAACCTGAAATTTGGGAAATTTAAACAATCCTGAGTTCCAACTAAAAATGGTTCCTTTTTATTCATCCAAATATTCAAATGGGTGAAAGTAAATTCTCATTCCACATTAACAAAGATTAACAACATAAATCCCAAATCATTTCATGGGTCTAAATGACCAATTACACTAAACATTGGGGAGAAAGGCAATAAGGGATTTACCAAGAATGGAATGACCAGATGTTGAAGCTGAATTGAATGAGTTTCCTCCATTGAAATGGGATTTTGAACCTGGGTTATCGGTGAAGGAACTATCTCTGCTATGATTTGAGACCGTATAGCTTGTTGGGCAGAGAAAACTCGAAGCAAGGTGCCGCCTTTTGGCAAGAGAAACTGTTCGAAGCCATGAATTTGGCATCACATAGATTATTTGGTACACTTGACAAGGGTTTCTGGGTTATGCTTACTAACTCGATTGGGGTTTATCTGGATATTGTGCTCTGAACATCGATCAATTGTTTGGGTTTGGCGTTTACTGTGAGTAGTATGTAAGTGCCGAAGAACGACGGTGGCCGGTGGGGTTTATGGAGAGAAAAACAACGGCTTCGATAGACAGTAGTGGTGTTGGTTCGGGGGTTTGGACAAGAAGGGGTTGTGACTTCAGACCTGTCAAACCGGTAGGCCGAACCGATACTGAGTTTGGTCATTTTGAGTTCAAGTTTGATCCGTTTTTGTTTTTTTTTGATTAAAAGTTTGATCGGTTTTTTCATTTGTTCTCTTCGATCAATTTCAATTTTTATTCCAGTTGGAAAAATTGTGTTAGGATCAAAAATTGAATCAGATTTTCGATTTGGGACATTTTTTATCAAATCTACATGCACTAATTCTCTTGAGAGCCCATCTGTTCATGAGAGACTTTCAACCCTCTTTTTCTTTCCGCAAATTCTTGTGTACAACCGTCTAATTGTTAGACAACCCAATATAATAGTCACTTTTCACAATTTAAGGGCTACTTTTAGTTACTTATGGGCTACTTTTTATATCTTATAGTAATTTTATAAAATTACTCTAAGTCGTAAAAATGTAGCCCATAAGTCGATAAAAGTAGGCACTAAATTGCGAAAATTTATTACTGGATTCGGTCAAATTATATAAAGTAGCTGTTGGTGTGTGGAGCCTCTGGTGGAAGGAGTAAAGGATATTCGAACAGCATGGGCATGCCAGATTATAAGGAGAAAGCGACATGGAGGTGCTAGATAGGCAGAACGCACTGATTTTGGCGTCATGGGGATGGCACGCCCGTGCCACTTTATACCTGGAAAGTGGCACGCCCGTGCCACCTAGGCTGCGCGGAAAGCGAATGGTTTTTACGTTCGTTGTTTTATT
>BSSO01000315.1:0-37099 GCA_030267885.1 Mesembryanthemum crystallinum
TATTTTGCTAAGGATATTTTTGGAAAAAATACCCCTTCTTCTTTCTTCTTAATTTCTGTGCCCAAATGGTTTGTAAACGTTTGAGTTGGACAGAGGGAGTATATATTTTTGCTAAAGTTTTTTCAGGGAGCAAAAAATGGAGAACAAGCTCGTAAGATGGAGTTCGATAAGAGTTTTCTCCCAAAACAGGCGATGTTATATTCTATGAATGTTTACTAGATATTGGAATTTTTTGGTACATAGCGAGCATAAAAACCGATACAATAGATAATCATCATGTGAGTGAAATATACTCTAGCTAGGCTTAGCTAGTTGTGTAAACTCAATCTCGGCTTAATTCATACCTCTATATCGAGCATGAAAAATATAGAGCAAACAATTCTTATGTACAATGGTGGACCGATGGTACAAATCACTCCCATGTGATTACGAGTAACGGCCAATTTTTAGATCGACTCGACTCCTGCTCATCTTATTGATACTTTTCAAACAATAAGTGAACTATCTCTACTGTCATACGTGTACAAGACTCCAACTATAAATATAAAGCAGTTCAATTTGAACTATCCCTTATGTAGCTAACTTTGCTACATATACATAACAATGTAACAAGTAGGAGCTGATAAAAGCCACTTGTTGTGTTGGGGGTATAATTGGATGGTGTAGGGCAGAGAATGAAAACTTTCCTTTAGTGTAAGTTTAAGTTTTTGTAGTATATTTATTGCAAGCAAAAAGGCTGTCTGTGACTGTATATGCATGTTTTATTAGTAGTATATATAATAATATTATATTGTTGGGACTTGGGAGTAGTAGATTAGATGCCCTCCCCCTCTTCTAGGGCACTTTATTGGGTTTAGTTATGAACAACAAAACAGAGGAATCATGGAACTTGGAAATTTTGCAGGAGCATCAAATTTAATATAGTAAGATTAAAAATAAAACAAAAAAAAAAAGAAGAAAGAAAGTCTCTTTTTGGTTGTCTCCCATAAGTATTTTTTTTTATTTTTTTTTAGCAAGGTTTATGGAAACCAATACACAACACAAAACATGCTTAACTGCTGAAGTACTGTTTACTCACTGTCACAATTGTGATTACTCCAAGAGCATATTATTCAGCAAGCTTAGTTTGACTAGGTTATTGTATTGCCTTGATGTATTAAAACATGATTGTCTTATAATGTCTTTTGTGTCTTTTAGTGTATGATATTATTAGATCTTGGTGGATTATTTTGTTCTACTTTGGAGTGTGGTAGATATGTAGAGGAATTAAGTTGAAATAGGTAAAGGAAGGGTTGTGGTTATTGTCAAAATTAGAGGGGTTGTAGTGCATTTTGTGAATTTTGAGATAAGATTGCATATGTTTATATCGTTTCAAATCCTGTCCTCGACACTCGCTAGATTTACTATTACTGAGTCATTTTTGGTATTATTAATGTGGTGCATTTAGTAAAAAAGAAAAAAATTAAAAATTGGCCATTTTATAGAAAAGTTTAAAACACATAGGTGTCATGTGAAACTTTCCTATTTTTGTGACTTAAGTTATATTTGCTGATTTCTGTTATCCATATCATACATATAATTAACATACTAGTATAAATTAAATCTATAGAAAATCTCAAATTCTTAGTGGATATGTATCAATCAAGCAATCAGGTCAAGAAATTTAGATATATATATATGTCTTAGGTCAAGTTCTCCTCGTCTGAAATTCACAGAAGTAATTAATTAAACTGATTTTTTCTAAAGCTAAAGAAGAAGAAGTTATTAAGATTTTTTTTTACTAAATTAATAGCTGAAACTAGTAGCAAAAACAAGCAAGACTCTAGTTTAGCTACTACTTGAAATTCGAAGAGAAACTAAACTTTATCAAAATTTGAAGGAACCACAATCACGCCTGCTATTTCATGAATCGTGGTGCTTAAGGCATAAAGACGTCATGTAATATTTTTATATAATTAGGGTTGTGCACTTTTTTCTCTCCTGAGAGAAAAATGGACAAATAATCAAACTTTACCAATGGAATTTATTGGCTTTTTTCATAGAATATGTGTTTGGTAATTGGTAGGGCATAAACTAACTTTGAACACCATTTTATTTATTTTTTTATTGCTGGAGAAGTTAATTTAACTTGTATTAGTTGAGAGAAATTGAAAACCAAATAGTATGTCAAATATTGGTTGAAAAATAACCCACTAAAATGACCTTTTATGTTTGACCCTGAAAAAAAGTTTTCTCACATGACATTGTAAACCTTTTTGATCCACTTTCTTTTACTAAGGTGAAAAAAAAAAGAAGAAAAAAGGGTCTTTTTAGTGGCTAATAAACCACAAAGTGGGGTGATGGGAAAAAGACTCAAAAAAGTAGGGTTCCAAAAAGGAGAATTTTTCCTCTTTTTTTATTTACATTTATATAGAGATCCAAATGTGTATTTTTTGAAGAACAAAACAAAAGTCCAAAACTTAAAGATGAAAACCTCATTCATTGATTCATTCATACCCCAAATGTTTTTAAGGGGTGATGGTTTTAAAATGTGTCTCTTCAACCCCATGTAAAATCCTGATCATATCACATGCCTAATAATGTGCCCATTCATATATTTGATGATCTGCCTAATTTGCTTTTTTGCCCTTTTTGCAGGGGAGGGTCATGGGTGGGTGGGTCGGGTACCCGGCCCGATTAGCTAGCTACTAGCTTGTCCCACACCAAAGATGCCATGCCACATCTAATCTAATCTGGTGGAAAAAGTGTTAGGAATAATTTGTATCAAAGTGAATATTTCCTGTTGATTGAGTGTGTATCTTGTCTAACTGAGCTTAGCTCAGCTGTTAAAAACTTAAAACCCTACACTTTTATCTTGTCTTTGTGACCCTCGCACTATAAGCTCTTACACAATGCAAAAGGTGATGTATAATCCTAGAGCAAAATGAGCTATATATCAACCAAGGAAGCGAATTCATCAATTGATCGAGTGAGGTACCTCCGGTAGATAGCATAGCTGAAAGTATGTAATAGTTGTAGTGATCTTAAAAACAAAATCGAACATAGCTTGCAGTACCCTTCCTGACCGGGCGATTCCTGAGCATGAAACTCGCCCACTCGAGTGTCACCAGAATGATGTCGTGTAGTTATTAGAACAAACTCAAGCTTGGTTGTGCAACTTTCTTCTTGTCTTTTGCACGGTTTGGCATCATGAATTACACAACTTCCCTTGGCACATCT
The DNA here is from genome assembly GCA_030267885.1 of Mesembryanthemum crystallinum. Lineage (NCBI taxonomy): Eukaryota > Viridiplantae > Streptophyta > Magnoliopsida > Caryophyllales > Aizoaceae > Mesembryanthemum > Mesembryanthemum crystallinum. Next base: position 3,220 of record BSSO01000315.1, read on the forward strand.
TGACCTATCACTGGTGAATTTACCTTTGAAAATGAACCGAATACAAGTACAATCCTAATAGAAATAAGAGATTTCAATGAAAACCAACACACCTATGAAATCGGACATAAAGCATATAGGTTCAATGGTTAAAATTAAAAGGACTTTTTGAAAATATTGTATTGCAGAAATTAGAAAACATGTAGAAACGATTGTTAATAACTCTTGAAAGACTGAGTTAGCAAAGGATGTTCAAATTGCATACTCTATTTTATGTGGAATATGAGTTGGGAGTGGGTGTGGCTCAAATGACTGAAACAATATGAAAAGCATTCATCCTGGTTCGTATGACTTTATTTGGCCGGCTCTCAAAAAATTCCGGTTTATAATCATTACATAGGAGAAAAAAGTGGGGTTCCGGACTTGTGCTCATCTATCGACTCTCTCTCTCTCTCAATAAAATACAAGCTGAAATAACAAAAGCCCACTCCCTGTCTTTGTCATCCAATTCAATTGATTGGTTATCTAACGTCTCATACACCGCATATGTTGTTTAAAAGATTAATACTAATAAAGGAAATGTAATACTCCATCCGTTCTCAAATTAAGGTTAAATGTGAGTTGCGGAATTCCAAGCGTAACTTTCATTTGAGAACGGAGAAAGTATTTGGTTTGTGGTATGGATCTTCTCTTCATAACAAATGCATGTGATTCCTGCTTTTGTTCTTTCATGTGTATACAAAACTGCAAATTATGAGTGTTTAAGAGTCTAGTATGCATAACATATTGTAGTGTATTTGATAGATGAGTATCTTATTATCTGATGTTAGTTACATGAATTCAAATTCTGTGTGAATATCAATCCAGTAACATTTTCATCCCAAAAAGAAAAAAAAAAATAGTACAGTAAATCTTTTTCGAGTATATGTATAATATGCACAATCAAGCATACCTGTATCAAATTATATAATTGCCAGGCAAATATCTCATGCATTAAAATTGTGACAACATCTAAAAAAAAAAAAAGAAGTTGTAATATGAAATCGTTTGAATTGTTGATACTCTGGAGTCATATGGCTTTTCTATTCAAATGTCACATGATATTTTAAATCAATTTAGTGATTTTGTTCTCCTTTATTCATACCGTATCATTTTTCTTTGATACATTGTCTACTACGACCAACAAACAAAATTTAAGCAAATGATTTTCGTAATTACCATCAAGGGTAGTAGTCAAGTGATTCCAATCTCACTCCCAAGTGGTTTGTTAACCTAATGTCATGGGTTCGACTCCTCATTGCCTCGTTGTCTCATGTCTCTTGTAACTTCCTTCTTCTAAGAACTATACGTGACTATTCACTAGCACCTTCATAAAAATGGTTTTCGTAAATGGACATGGGCTGTGGAGCCTCTGTTTTCTTTTTTCTTCCAAGTTGGACGCTTTGGTATGGGCTTGGGCTTTGGTGGTAACTGCCCACTTTATATATCATAAACTTGGATCAATCAATACATTCATTTCAGAAACGGCCCACTTTAAAATGAATATCTCACTTTACCTTATCCAAAGTGCACCATAAAACGGTCCATTTTCAATTTAAATCTCTCAACTCACCTTCATTTTTCACTCACCAAAGAAACAACGCGGGAAAAAAAATGCTGTGCTGGCGGAGCAAAGCAATTCTCTCACCATTCTCTCTCAGGACTTTCATCGAACACCTTCCATGCTACAAATTCACCGCCTTAAATCTCCCCACAATCAACCGTAAAACCCTAACTACTACAAATGCCCTAAAATCTTCTCACTTTGAGACCCTAAATCCCCAACAGAAAGTCCAGATTTCTCTCTACGTTGATGCTCTTCTTCAATGGAATCAGGTTATCGTTATCCCTCTATTTCTCTCTGTATCTCTGCTCATTTAGAGCATACTTTATTATTCTGTTTTGGGTTTTGGGTTTTGAATTTTGATGGGTTTGTTTTGTTTATGCTACAGAAGATGAATCTAACGGCTGTTACGGAGAGAAGCGAAGTGATGGAAAGGCACATTGAGGACTCGCTTGCGATTATACCTCCGATTAAAGACTCGTATGCTTTACATTGCGGCTCTTCGGGTGAAAGTCTCAGTCTTGTTGATGTTGGAAGCGGTGCGGGTCTCCCGGGTTTGATTTTGGCCATTGCATGCCCAGGTATTAAAATCTAAATAATCATCCGTCTTTTTAATGTGAATTTGATGTAATTTTTGAGTTTTATGAATATATTATTGCATGATGATCTATTAAAAGAAGGGAGATTTTAGTTTGGTAGGATGGTAAATTAGGGTTTATAGAGAGTTATAAGTTTGCTGCTAATGTTTAGACAAGTCAGAGTTGAGTACGCCTAAAGTTGATATAATGACTTTTTTTTACGATGTAGGGACTATATTATAGTTGTTGAGTTATTGTGGGATGTGTGTTGCTTTTTAGTTTGATTTCTGCACTATCGTTGGAGTAAAAAAAATTCGGTTACGTTTTTGTTATTGAAATTGTTTAATATCCTGGATGCAGTTCAAGTTCATGGTACTTGAGCTTTAATTGTCTGATCAATTGCATAGTAAAGGATCCTAAATGCTGGTTTCCTCTATGAGTGTTGTGAGGAAACAAGTATAACATGAAATTGATGTTGAGATGAATTTCATTATGCCAAGTTTTGGCAATGCTGTTTCTTAGTAATCATTTTGATAGGTGGTTCTTATGTTCTTTGTTGCAACTGTAACTGATAATGTTTGCATATGCATAGGTTGGAAAGTCACACTTCTAGAGTCTATGAACAAGCGTTGTTTATTCTTGGAGCATGCCGTCAATGTTGCTGGTTTGTCAAATGTGAAAGTTGTCCGTGACAGGGCTGAGGTACTATCTTTGCAATTTATCGGCGTGCTTCAATTTTCTTATTATGCATATTNTTTTTTTGTTTAATGTTTTCTTTGCTCTGGAGCATAGGTTGCTGGTATTATATTTCTTATTAAAATGCACATATTAATTCTCCTATGTTATAGGGCAGAATTTCGGAAGAAACCAGGAGTTCAGAGAGTCATTTGATGTAGCAGTTGCCAGAGCTGTTGCAGAATTGAGAGTTTTAGGTGATGAATGAGCTCCTTATCATAGATCCATTACTACATCTTGAAGCTTATCCTTTAATAAGAATGCTTATAATTTTTCTGTTTGCTCAGTTGAGTATTGTCTTCCTTTGGTTCGCGTGGGTGGTCTGTTTGTAGCTGCTAAGGGTCATGATCCTCAGGTGTGTGATTTCTCTCCTGCAAGAATCCTTCACTTTATGTGTATATACATATACATTTGTGGTTGTAAGGATGTGAATTATTGTTTACCTCTTTACATAGGCAGGGATGTGGTACCAGCATAAACAGGGCATAGCCAGGATTTTGGGGGGCAGGCAGGTGGGGTGGGAGACTTCCAAGACATATTTATACACGAAGATTACACTTAATTTTATATGTAGAAAACCATTTAAAAGTGATGCAAATCCTGCTATAGAATCAAAACGTAATGTGGAACGAGCCAATTGTGAAAAAAAAATGAACTGCACTAATCTGTGGAAGGTAATTAGAGTTGAGGATAGCTTACTTTTCATGTCATGAAGAGATGCACATGGTATTGACAAATCAATGGATTTTCCCTATTTAAGTGATGAGCCTGGGGGGCCGAGGTCTTGCCCTTTTTCCTTGTGGCTCCAATTTAGAGTACATGTCTAAGTTAACAAGTCTTTTTTGAATTCTTCTATTAGTAAGTGCAATGCAATCATTAACATTTTCTTGCTCTAATATAGCAAGTTTGTGTTTTGAAAATTGAACAATGGCACTCAAAATCGGTCCATAGGCAGGATTTCAACAAGCTTGAAAAAACAAGGAAAAGAGGGCATTCATTCATCAGAAGCTTGGTATTATTATCATGCTAATACCCTGTATTTAAAAAGGCCAACAGTTGCGATTAATTTTAGCTAATTTTTGAAGGCAAAAAAAAGGATAGGCATGTTCTCTTCAACTTATTTTGACTGAACTGAAATTGTTGTGACTGAACTAAACTAAAACTATTGTGACCGAAAAGAACAGAACTAAAAAAATTTGTGACTGAGCCAAATTGAAATTATTGTGACTAAACTGAAATTATTTTGTGACTCAAACTGAATTTATTGTGACTAAATTGAACTGAATTGAAGCGATTGAGCTGATTAGGAAACTATCCAAATTAGTTGAGTACTGTAGAATAGGCTCTCATTGATTTGAGTTTTGATTGTTCGATTGATATCATTATCAGCAGATTAATAGGAATAGAACAGAAAAAGAAATGATAAAGGTTTAACCATAACAGCTACAAGAAAAGCATCCTGAAAGCTTACATCGTTGCTCACTGGCTAGACATCTCTGATTAATGATTTCTGGTTTTGTGTAGCAACATATCATACTTTCAAATCCCTTATGACACATATTCCCTTTTCTTAGTTTTCTCTTTGCCTAATTGTAGTGTTACCTTTTCCTTACTTTTCCATCCTATTTTCATAAGTAACCTAGGGTGATAGGGTCATTACCTCATTTAATATACTCTTGCAAGCAGTGATATGATGATGTACTACCTGAATAGAGACTGGGTTTTAACTTGTCAACTATATCAATTTCTGCAGGAATTAGTCATCTCAACCACATAGATTAACTTTAAATTTTAATTGCCTATTGCAAGTTCTAATTTTTTTTAGCATCATTTCAACTAGTCAGCATTTGATTTCTCGATCTTGTTAACTATTATTCTGTTGCAGAACTTTTTGTCCTATTCCATATGGGAATGAATTCAAAAACTTTGAACAAAGCCTCTACGATAGAGTAGTTGTTTATTATAGATTAATCCTGCTGCTGGAATGTGTGATTAACATACCTAAAAATTAAATGATACATTTATTTTGGACAGATATGTTAGCTCAGTTTTAAACTTTAGTATCGAGTCCTGCTTGAGTGAATACATGCAAATGAAAAAGTTTGAAGCTTATTTCTAGTGTTTGCCTTCACCCAACCCCTCACACGGCACTCCGTAGACAGTACTATGCCAACAACTCACACGCATGAAGGCAGTCATAATCTATGCTAGGTCATATTGAACCATTTTGTCCTTTTGCTTTTGGCCCAATTGAATCCGCAATGTATTCAAAATGACAGTTTCATGACTTTTCTATAAGATTATTTATGCCACATAAAACTTTTGCCTTTTTCCATATATTTCAGCTCTGTTTTGAGTCAACCAATATAAACTGATTCTAGAAGCTTTCATTTTCTGGGTTCAAAAAAGAAGCTTTCATTTTCTAATGAACTTAATGGTCAGCTGATTAATTCGATTGACATGTTCTGAGCAGGAGGAAATTAGAAATGCCGAAAGAGCTATCGACTTGATGGGTGCATCTGTTTTGCATCAGCAATTGGGTATGCCTTTATCACATTGATAATTTTTTTTCTCTCTTTTTTTTTAACAGCAGAATCACATTGATACACTATGTTGTTACACATATTAATTGTTACTGAAAGGGAAAATAACCTAGTATTTAATAAAACACCATGTGGGTCAGGCCTCCTCAAGCATGTATAGCTATCACTTTAACACTCCATCATATAGGCAAAAAGTAAACTTTACAATCGCATAATTTGTGTAAATGTATTAATATTGTGAGAGAGGCAAGTAGTCAAGTATGTTTTTTGTATTTTTTAATCTAACTTCCGTTAGATATTCCTTTAAGTCCTCTTGAGGGTGTACTATAAGCAAGATGGAAGTCATTTCATAGTGAGTGGTAAATTTTCACATTTTCTCTGGTTAGGCAAGATTGTTGAAATTGTTACTTGCTAAGAATCTAGCCCTTTGTTTTTCCCTCTACCAAAAAGCTTTTGTAGCCCATAATGTTTGAATTCAAATGAAGTTCGTCCCTTCCTGCGTAGTTAGGGACATATGGTACAATCTCGTTGGATGATGCTAATTGTCTGCATCAATTTGGTAATTGTCAGTTTATTAGGAAATTGCCACAGTGCCCTCTGTCTATTATTTTTGCAAAATTAGTTAGCTTATCAAGGAGATGAGGTTTGAGACTGAAACACTCTTTTAGGGCCCTGTCAAATGTCAAAGCTTTGCAATGCTACACAACGAGCTGGCTAAGTATGACCTTTTGGTTTTGTAAAGAGAGTGACTTGCCTGCTGCTGTATAGATAGCATGACATTGTCAGTTTTTTAAGCCAAAGAAAGAACAAGAAGAATAACACATGTATATTCAATTGATTAATCCAAAGAAAGAAGAGGAATGGCACAAGTATGATATGCTTCATATCAGATTAAAGATTGTTTAATAAAAGGAAACCTTCTTTCCTAGCATTCATATTCTCATTGCATCATAATATGGAACATTGCAGCTCTGATAATGCTTCTGAATGTCTGACCATTGTAATCTCTTTATTTTCTTATTTAGTATTTCGTATTCTTTTGAATGATAACGATGTAGTGTGCATGGATATCATATCAAATACTCTGCCCTGAAGGTGGTCTCATTTTATTTTCACATTATAAAAGATGAGAACATTCTTCTATCAAACTATCTTGGACTGATTGAATTAACACAAACCTAAATTGTGTTTGCCACACAGTGGAATCACATAGCCCTTATGGACAGCGAACTGCTATCATATGTTTAAAGGACCGTCCTACCTCAAGAAAGTACCCCCGTGATCCAGGTACACCAGCGAAAATGCCATTATGACTGATTCAGTTGAATGATCTGCTATTTGTTTCTACTTATTAGAGTCAGCCGATCTTGTCTCTGCACTGCAAATCTGGATGTTTTTTTTTAAATTTATTCATCCATGTCATGTAATTTTGATTCAGTAAATATAGATCCATAGTAGACAAAGAGGATGTCGAATGACTATTGTTTGAGAATCTGCATACTGTTATAATACTTGGTTGGTTTGGTCTTGGAAACTTTTTAGATTAATTTGCAGTCTGCTTTTTCTTTCTTGAGACAATAGGTAAATGTTTATGACCATGAATTAGCTTCTCGAGCAGTATCAACTGACTCTTATATCTTGTCTAATATATCTCCATAGTCCCTCGTAGAACATCTAGAGTTCAATAAGCATTATAACATAGAGTTGAGAGAATGAGCAATAAATGACTTAAAATACCCAGATATCAGCTAAGGAAGTGTCTTTTAACCTGATAGTGTTAGTGGAAATTTACTAGCAGGAAGCATAGAGGTCAACTGATTGTACTTTCCTCGTTTATAGTAGGTAGAAGACTAACAATAATCCACTGGTTACTTTTGGGGGCTGCTGAAAACAGCCTCTCAACTTAGGTCACTAATAGCTGTTATCCGCTATTGCTTCTGATTCTAGCTTAGCACATTGCCAATCATTCACATGCCCAGATATCATTCTACTTCTGTTTAGGCAATCATTGATTTTTTGCCTGCTTTTATGCTTAAATTATTGTCATATCGAAATTGGTGACTAGTAGCCCTCCATGCATTTTGCTTAAAGTTCAGCTATATCCTGCATAGTTATAGAAAGCACTATGTTAAGTCTCACTTTATAAGGGATAGCCAATACTTTATTACTGAAGACAAGATTGATTAAGTGTTTCTTTTACTTGTGTATTTTTATAAGCCTCAAATTTTGTCATTTATTGTTCGAGGTGCCGCCTTTTATGTTCTACCTGGTAGATTTGTTGAAATTCTTGAAGATTGTGCCAGCTCATAATCTTTATATTCCCAACCTTTGAGCATTTTGTTTATGCTTGTCCATGTAGGTCCTCTAAACTAGTAGATTATTAAGTTGGCTCTGATTTCATAATGGTTATTCCAGTTTTATGATTGGGCATGACCCAATGTTGTTGATTGCTTAACTACGTTCTCCATGTTTAATTGACTATTAGTCACTCAAAATTTTCACATAGTTAAGGCCTAAGACCAAACTGATGTACAATGTCTCGCTTTTATCTTCCGTATTTGCCCACAACAGTATAGATTGCACAGACATCCTTCCTGCCGCCACCATCTCTTGAAATACTTTTTCTGTAAACTGCGCATGGTACAATTTCCATTAGGCCATTCCATCAAATTTTAGGTCATAAGGGTTTTTATAGCTTAGAACACATGAGGCAAGAGTAGAGATCCTAATTGCAGGCTTCCCCAGTAACCAAACATGCTACATGCAGCTCTCATACCTCCCAGTACAGGATTTTTGTGTCAATCATGTCTGTATGGAGTCAGTGAAGAAGCTAAGTTGCTTTCCCCAGGTCTCATGTCAGAAAATCCTTAGAATTTGTGCTCTGCCCCAATTACCTTCCTCCGGAAACTGTGTGGAATTAAGCCAACTAATAAGTTGAGTAAATGCAATCAGTCTTCAATTTTTGAATCAATAATCTAAGATTCAGAAATGGGGGATACTTCTTTGCAATATATATGGATTAATGATGGCTTTGTGCATTCGTTCCATTTTAAATCCACTTTTGGTGGCTTGTAGGTTCTCACTCAATCTTGTATCCCATTTCTCATATAGTAAATTTCATTATGAATGACTTTGCGCATATTTATAGTCAAATGTGAACATCATGTTCAAGCACTTTGCTTAACGAGTGCATAAAAATGTGAAATGAAATCGAAAAAGAAACCACTTCCATTTCTGCGGTTAGTTCGGAAACAACCCTTATATTTTGAAGTTTCAATAATACCTAGATCTTTTGGTTTTTCACGCAATGTCACACCTAAGTCATTCCCTTTTGCTTAATGAGTAGCATAAACTTTTGAGTTAAAACCAAAAACGACACCACTTCTAGTCCGGAAACATCCTATATATTTGGAAATTTCAGTAACACCTAGATATTTGTTTCTTATCAATGTTGCACCCAAGTCATTCACATTATGGTATATGTGAATATATTACCAATTTGGCTATCTAATGGTTTGTCATATTTCGAGGTAGAACTTCAGATGAATATTAAACTTGATTCCATCATGATATTAGCTTGGACTTGACATTGAAATTTGAAAATATCTTGGTGGTTTTCCCATAAACACCCTAAACAACTACTTGTGTTGAAAAGGCAATACCTAAAGCTAAAGAAGAAGAAACAGTTGCACTATTTTCTCTTTTCTTGGAGATAAAAGGTCAGATTGTTGTTGGTTCTGTTTTTCCTTGACATAATCATGGTAGAGAAGGAGGCGCTACTTAGAAACATGTGGTGCCTAAAGATTGTCGGGTTTCCTCTCGTGTTTGGACACCGGATTAATTGGTGGGTGACTAGGTGTCAACCCTGCTCGGTAGTGTCAAAACCAACAGTACTTTTATTGATGCATTAAACATTAAGATTCAGCATACAATGCAAGCTATGGATTTAATAATTCTAACCAACTAGAAGGTGTTAGACTAGAGTACTACACTTACAGTAAAGAGCCATGCTGATGCTTCACTGAGGAACCATTACCTGCCACACTCGAATGTCACAATCTAAACTACCACTGTAGAGAAGATAGTTAGATGATGGCACACCGTCTTCGTTGCCATAAGGAGCAGCTGCTGCTGCCAAGCACTTTACTGGGCCCTGATGCCCTTCTAGTACTGCTAAACAACAGTAGCTTCCCCCAACCTCTCTCCAAACTCTGATGGTCTTATCAGCTGAACCGCTGCAAAGCAAGTCATCCACTGCAGCCAAGCACAATATGGCTTTGGTATGGCCCCTTATGGCTCCCAAAAGTTCCATGCTATCTTCATAAGCATTCTTTTGCCACACTAATATTGATCTATCACATGCACCGGAGTACAATAAGGAACCATCAGGACTTAGTGCCAATGCATTAATACCTGAATTATGCTTCTCCAGGGTGTTTGCCAGAGTATGCTTTTTATCTCCATAGAGCTTCCTCCACACCTTTATTTTTTTATCCGCCGACCCTGTGTAAACATCTCCATTGTTAGACACTGCAATTGCATTTATAGCATCATCATGGGCATTGGTAATCGACTCCAGACATTTGAAGTCCGATATTCTCCAAATTTTTAGAGTTCGATCCCATGAAACAGAGTAGAGAAGGGACTCGTCCCTTGACAAGGCAAGTGCAGAGACAGTGTCAACATGATGAACCCATGTGCATTTCTTGTGCCGTCTAATCTGAACTTGGTTATTTGGGTTTAGAAGTTTCACAGTACGGTCACTAAGTGTGGGTAGAGTAGCAATTTGTTCACATTTTTGGTTCTTAGGAGGCTGTTGGGATTTCATCTTCCAAACACGTATTTTACAGTCCTGGTGTGCACTAAAGAGGGTGTTGGCTAACACCACCAGGGACTTCACTGCACCTTTTGTGAAAGCCACCACGTTATTAGCAAGGTTCTCATCACCAGCTTCGTAGTTGTGAGGATTGCGTTGCCATACTCGGATTTCATTGTCAGAAGAACCAGTGAAGAGGAATTTCCCAGCTAAAGTAAGAGAGAATACGTAGGAGGTGTGCCCTGAAAGAGTGGCTATGCAGTAGCTTTGGGTTCTAGAAATATCATTGTGCTGATTGTGGCGTGTTGTAAGGACAGGAACTCTTGGGAGGCTTATTTGGGAGGAGAAAGAAGCTGAGCGCAAAGCATAGAGGTCAGTCTCACAAGCTTCATTTGAGCTAGAAGACGGACGATATATTACAGTTTGCATCTTTGGTGAGATGGAAGGAATAGAAGGAAGAAGATATATGGAAAGTGTCTCACATATGTTGCTGAATGGGAAGGAATAGAAACAATGATCGAATAGATTTTGATCTTGACAAGAAAAGTTGGGAAGTGCTAAAGATGATGAACATATATTGGATATGAGAATAGAAAATGTGATATGGAAATGTGTTTTTATAGTGGGTTGTGAATCCTGTTTAGCAAATTCTTGCTGTTAATCTTGATTAAGTAGGGCATGATAAAAAGATGGGGCCCAAACTTTGTTTTGAGATTGAGGAGCTGGAGGAGCATCTGCCTTAATGCATGTTTTGAATTCTATATTTGTATTTTACTTGTCAGAATTATCTTATACTTTCCCCTCTTGTTTAAGCTTTCTAGGCAGATTATCCAGACTAATAGAGTTTTATAATCTAAGTTTTGTCTGATAATTAGTTTAATCAACTTCTGTGCTGTGCTTTTGTTTGATGATTGGTTGGTTCACCTTAGAGTTGCTAAACTAAGATTATGTCCTTGGTAATTGGATAGCATTAAGACACTGATATTTTGGGGTGGGTGAACCCATCGGATTTCGATGAAATCAAGAATCTCCAGTTAGATGTATCCTTCTGTGTGTCTTAATCCTATACCTATTTTCACTTCCGTGATATGGTTTCACAGCATTTCCTTCGGCTTATCTTCATAGATTACTAGGAAACTATGGTCAGGAAAGCAGTTGGTAGAAGCCAATAAAGCTATCAAATCTCTACACCTAAAACCTTTGCCAAGTGACTAGTCTCTCTTAAACACTTGCCAAGCGACTAATCTTTCTTAGACTTTTTCCAAGCTTATAGGGCCCACATTAATCACCATGGTAAACATAGTCAACTTTGTTAACCTTTGTGAATGGTTCATCTTCTTATCCTTTATGTTCATCATTTATTAGGCTTGAAGCTTAGGAAGAGCCACATCTTCTTATTAGATAATGGATTATCATTATCAATATCCTTAGAACAAGAAAGGCATTCTACATGTGTTTCTACACATGTTTCTCCTAATCCTGAACTCTTTTCATTCTTTATACTTAATCTGAATCTATGAAAGGTATGTTCTGGTTGCATTTCTGATCTTATATTGTGGAATTCACTCCTCCTGATTATATTACTTTCTTTCTCTGTAGTTACATTAGATTATTTGATATTTGACCTGCTTTAACATATTAGTGTTCGTATATGCTACTGTAGTTATTTGTCTTTTTCATGTATTTTGCTGTAAATCTGCTGAAATACCTACTCAGATTCCTTATCATCGATACGCCTTCTTCCTTCTACTTTATTTGGTTATGATAATTGTGTCATTAGTATATGATTAGAGCAGTTGGCTTAAACAGTATTTATGGTATTACTTGGTTAGAAAGTTCAATGAATAGCAAATAAACTAAATCCTGTGTCTCCTACTTGTCTAAAGTACTGTTATAGATTGGGAAAGGCTTAAACTACTGGCCTTTTGTCTATTTTAACCGTGCTTTTGAGTTCAATTAGATTTAAAATATGCTTTTCTCTGTTTAGTTGTTGGATATAGTCCTCCTTATCTTGATTGTGGTTCTTAGTTAAATTATAATCGAACTTAAGATAAGAAAGGCACTTACCATAATCGAATACTATAATCGGCCTTTTTAGTTGAATAATTGTTAAGTTGGATTTCTTCAAACACAACACCATCCCCTTGCGGTGTTACTTTTCTTTCAAAACTTATATTCTTCTTCTGACTAACTGTGTATTCATGTTACCTTTGAGAGTTTAATAAGCATTGTCATATCTAAAGATCAGAATTTCCAGATGAGATTTCAAGAGATGGCTTATTTGATTCAGTCTAAAAATGTCAAGTTGTCAATATAATGACATTGTGAGAATGAAGGACATGAGAAGTGCAGCTATTTCTTAATTTGGTTTGATTGAGTGATTGAAGAGTTTTTCTTATGCAAAAAATCGACTAGAAATTCTTTTTTTCAAATAAATCGCGTAAAATCTTGAAATATACTGATCGTTAGTTTCGAATCAACCTGCATAAGGTTAGGTCTTCTGTGCTCTAGTTAGATGGAACGCCCCATGTGCATGTAGATTTTTAGACCTATTTTTTCACACTTTTGTCATCATGTCCTTTTCATTCATGTCTTTTATGTTTCATCATATTTGTGTTTGCTTATATTTTCTCCCACCTGAAGTACCATCAACAAAAGTGTAGGCTCCATCAACTCGAGTATGGTCTGAGTTAAGTCTTAATATCACAATAAGCTCAGTTTTTCCATGCTGTTCGAGTTCGACTTTGTTTCTCCTCAAGCTTCAGTGTTCCAGTTCGGCTTGAAACTCCGTCCTATTCGTGTGGTTCAATCCCTTCCTCTTCCTGGAAGGTTTTTAAATTTCATATACTGCTAATATTAAGAGGTCATTTGGCCAAGTTTTTAAGATTTTAAACTTCTACTTCACAATTTTGTCTTCCCTCTCCGGTTCTCCTTCAATTGTTCTTCCTCAAGAGCTTCCAAAATTCTAAAATGGAGCTAAAATAGAGACTTTAAAATGAAGCTCCAATTTCTAGTCTTATTATGGCTTCGTAGAAGCTTTCACAGCAAGTGAAGGACTAGAGGGAAGGAGGAGCTCAAAATCCTAGATTCTTTGTAATCATGTTTACAAACTATATACATAATGCATGCTTGTTTGAGTCAAGTACCACTCAAATCGAGCTTGACTTGTTGGCAAGCTCAAGCTGTTTTGAGTATGACTTCAGCTCGAGCTGGTCCTGAGTAGATTATGAGCCTAGTGTGACTTTTGCTCCCCTACCATCACATTATTTCACATGGGCATTGCATAGTATTAATACATCCTTGGTGATTTCCCTCTCCATTTGCTACCGTTGATGTCTGGTGGCCACATGTATATCACTCAGTAATAATAGGAAGTCTTCCACCTGAAAGTCCAATTTCCTGGAATGGAAGTAGTGATGCTGATGCAGCATCTGAAATTCCTCTTTCCTATGATGAGAAGACCAATCTATGTTTACTCGTGTCGCGAGAAGGATGGAGTATGGGTCAGACTCGATCCTGACATTTTTAGGATGTTGCGTCCTCTTCAAGAGCTCGACATGGACATAGTAATTCGGAATAGAGTGAAGAGTCCAAACAATATAGATTGCTTATTTTTGCACTGCTTTTTCTTCATGAATTTACATGGGTGAAGAAAGCAGATATTTTAAGAAACCATTAGCGAGTGTTAAGATCTTGAGCAGCATGTTTGGTTGCGATTCTCACAACTCCAGTGAATGGTTAGTTAAAGAACTCTTTCCTCAGTCAGTACTAATGGCTTGTTGATGTGCGCCACTAGCCATGCAGCTGCTGTTTGTTTATGTAACTGTAATGGAATACAATTATCCTATAATATCCTACTAAGCTGTTCCATATCAACTATGCAAATTTGTTGTGGTCCATTGTATAATGCTTACTCCCCTGTCCACTATCTATCTATCTATCTATCTTTTTTTTTTTTTTNTTTTTTTTTTTTTTGCGGTGTCCACTTTGACCATTAAGTTACAACTACTACAACATTGATTCGCAATGTGAATATATTTGAATCCAAATTACTATCATGATATATTTCAAATATAACTTGAGAACTTAATGGTCAAAGTTTAACCTTGGAAGACGTAAGTGACAGTTAGATGTGGATGGAAGTAGTAGGTTGGTAGCCTAGTCACAAGACTCACAATGACAAAAGGTGTGAAAGGCTTAGGCTATGTTAGTTTTGTCATTCTCATTCTGCATTTAGTTCAGTTCAGCATAATTCGGTTGATTTAAACGAGGCCCTAGTTGCTACGTGTCTAGTTACTTTAGTCCTAGGGCATTACGTGTCCCTCTCCCTCCCTCCTTTTCGATTGATGTAGACTATGTAGTCATTCTTTTTCCTGTATGTCTGAATGTAATTGGAACCCTAGCCATAATCGGTGATGATGTGAAACATCATCTCTTTTTCATTAACGAAACAGACATGACCAAGGGATCAATTACAATCCTTGTGTGGACATAATCATATAGTACTACAAGTATAATGGACAGCTGAAAGTAGGTATTGCCTTTCTATTTTGAATCCACTTATGACATAGTGGAATGTGGGTCTTCAAGTGCTTGTTTTCCTGTTACAGGAAGATACAGTATTTGGTTCAGCTTGTTAATGACCATGTCTTAATCTCTGCAGAAACTCAATGAAACAATAAGCTTCAGTTCCAGTAAGTACTGTTTTCAGTGTTCTGTGTTGCCATTCTGTAGCTAGAAGTGCTTTTAGATTTGAATATGTTATCTGTGGCCCTTCAGTTTATGCCTTGGGAAAGGAAAAGCAATCAACTTGTTTTATGCATCATATTCAGTTCTGCTATGTGGGTTTCTGACAAAATAGAGAAATGAATTTCTGAAACACAGAACAAAGAAAAGCATTGGATCCTTTGATATAACTAATGTCTCAAGTCTTATATTTGATGTTAACTACAAGTTTTTTTGATACCAGCTTTTAGGCTTTTAATACTCCTATCTGTTACATATTGTTGTATACTAATTTAACGTGCAATGCGTGCACATAATACTTTGCGTGGAAGAATTGATGGATTTGATTTCGTTATTTAATCTGAAATCAATTTTTTTTAATGGCAAATTGGGTATCCTTTTGTTTTCTTTTTTCAGTTTAAGCCAATTGGATTTACCTTTCTTGCAGCCATATAATTGATCAGTCTTTTTTATTTTTAGATGTTTTAATTAATACTAATTCTTTTTTTTGCTCCATAAAATAAATTAACGAGTTGATAGCTTCTTTACTTTTTTTTCTTGGTGGGGATTATTTAGTAGTGGGAGAAAGTAAGTGCCCTTAAAGTTTATCAATCAAACTATCAAAGTCCTCTATGTTCCCCATAATGACCCAAAACCAAAATTGGGAGCACACCTCAGCTGTTTAATAATGCTGCATTCTTTTTTGAAGCTTTATTTGGTTATTTGCTCATTAAAGGTTGATTAATTATGCTTTTCTCTTGCTTACTTGGGTTGAAAGGTGCTCTTATATGATGAACTGATAAAAATAATGTTCTCTTTATGTTCCTACTTGGAAATACTTTTATTATATTACTGATGTTAAGATTCTAGAATTTATTCTGCATTCCACTGCAAAGAAAGAAAATTCTGCATTACACTGCAAAGAGTAGCTATTATTTTGGGACTGAAGAAAGTAAGTTTAGGGTCTGTTCTTTACGTTTGGATTTTTGGGCGCTGGAAATGGAGTTTGCTGGAGGTTAACCGAGTTTGTTGGAAGTTTTTGCTGGTGGGAGTTTGGTCGAAGTTGTTGGAGTTTTGTTGGAAGTTGCTAGGATTTGTTAGAATTGTTGGTTTTTTTTTTATGACTCTAATATGTTGCAACTTTTTTTATTGTTTGCTGGAGTTCGCTGGGAGTTGATTGAGATTGTTGAAACTTTTTACTAATTGTTAGAATTTGTTGAAAATTGATGGAATTTACTGGATTACAACAAAAATAAGACGGGAAAAACAGACCGTTATTAGTTCTCCTTGACTATATTTTTCTGTTAATGATAGTCAATGCCCACATTAGGAAATCTATACATGTTGTGAGTTGGTTATCATGTGCTTCCGCTAAGTTTGTTTAGAGGATTTTCTTCCATCAAAGACACATCCACCAATGTGAAATATAAGGGGCTCAAACAGAAAACAGAAACAGACAAATTGTATGGAATTATAATTGAATGCTATGTTGCTGAGAATTTGGAAATGAATAAGTGAAGTCTCATGTTATTTTTCAGCACTAATCTTCAATTCGTACCATAGCCATGAATGGTCAATGGTGTCATTCAAGAAAGTTAGGTAGAGGTGGTAACCTCATGGTTCTATCATGTTTGGTCGATTTTGTGTTGTTGATCATTCAAACTAGGAATTATAAGGGTTTTGGATTATTTTAGGTTATATAAGTACATGAGTTATCTCTCACCAAAAACCAAAAACCAAAAAAAAAAAAAGTATATGGATTAACTTAGGTATATCATGTTATAGGTCAAACTCAAATTTCATAACATGTTGAAATTTAAATATATAGGTGTACTTTAAATGATGTAGACTCATAATTTGATGGATAATAATTGAACGATATTGGTATATATTCAAAGTTTTGGTAGATTTTCAAGGATTTATGTTTGTTTCGGGTTAATTTTGTTGGAGTTATATATTGACTTGGGTTAATTTGCTTATTGAATATAGCTGGATTCGGGTAGAATCAACTCAAATAACTAGTTTTAGGCAATAATTTTTTGATATATTTTATTATCGAATGGGTTGTGGATCGAGCAGTTTTGAATCAATTTCCTCGAATTAGATTGGATTTTGTCAAGTTAAAAAGAATCACATTCCCATCTCATGTGGCGATACAACAATGTATATGTGTTTCTTTTACCAAGCCATATATACAAGTTTGCTTTTTCAAGATTATTTAAAATTTTAGAACCATTCAATACTTTGATCATATAGGTTATTATAAGTTTAGAGTTCATAAAGTGTTTGGTTTATTGATTCAATATTTGTAGATTTCAAGTATATTTCCATTCAAATTTATTTTTTGTTTGTTGTCACTTCTTACCATGTATTATTGAGTAGTTGTTAATTTGATTGTCTTACATAATTGAATTCGATTTAGATGGGATCAGATCTGGTTATCTTTTTCATCAGGGAGGGTTCAGAGTAAACACAAACCAAATAGAAATCGAACTCTCAATCTCAAATCGTTATCAATAGAGGTAAATATCAAACGGTTCATATCAATTTCGCTTGAGAATCATATTCCCATCCCATGTGAGATGTGATGATACAATCATGCACATATATTTCTTTTACCTCATATATCAAATTTAGCTTTTCATATAGCCCTTTTGTATGTGTCTCCATATTTGTCCAAGGTTTTACCTTTCTTCAAAAAATTGGTGCCATTTTCCCATCACTATCTCTCACATGACAAATCTTCTTTAGCTTAGCATTCATGTCATCATTTTGCCACGTCTCAAACCCTACAAACTTAGTGTGTTAAAAGTTTTTCTCAAAATGGAGATTTGAAGATGTACGGACGATCCATAGCCATGTTGCATCACCAAATTATGTCTCACTTATTTGTCAGAAAAAAATGAAATTATTTGTTAGATAGTTGGGTTACGTGTCAATTTTGTATGTACAAAGTGTCAATCAATGATGATTGTGGTGAAGAATAGGGGGAAAAGTTGGGTTCATTTTACTCCATGAAAATTGGATGCTTGCCTTTGTATGATAGTGTCTTCTTGGCCCTTGGGGTGCACTTGTTGTTACTTGAATGGTCTGTAATTTTTATTTATTTTTATTTTTATCTTCTTGATGACTATATTCATGATTTTTTGGACATTACTTTAGTAATAAGGAATAGTACAATAATTGTTTTATTAGAAAGAAAATTTTCATCAATGCAAGTAATGAATGTTTATTTAGAATGTTGATGGTGAGACATGATTGGAAAAACCTGGATAACATGTTATAGAGAAAAGATGACTTATGTATTGATTGCTGTCGATGGAGATATTGTTCTATGGGAACACTTCATGCCTTAATAGATAAACTCGGCATGAGCAGGATTAGTGGTAACATAATTGGTTGAAGCCTTAAGCTCAACATGTATTTTAAACCCAAAAAAACTAGAGGTGGGTTCTTATATGGATATGGGGATAATTATTTATAGATGTATCGGCAAATATTGGTCTGGTTGAGAGTGTCTCATATTGATTTGGTGAAATTGTGTCATTTAAGATCAGTTAAGTAATTATAAGTAAAATATTGACAACTTTTGGACATACCCGTTTAATATTAGATTTCTATACAAAAGTGCTACTCAAAAGATATGATAGTACTATATATTCATGATGGATTTTAAAAATAAATAAATAAATAAATAAAATACATGTTGTAACTTTAGGTATCTTATTGGAAGCTCCTAATCAAAAACTCATTTTGTAGGAATTCTTTTGCCCACATTGTATCAAACATGAAGAAAAAGTTACATAAGGTTTGACCTCCTGAGATGTGGCCATCAATGGATATTCAGCAAATAATAAAATGTTGTGTCGTTCATTTAAATAAAACTTTATGTTATGTTAGGACCATAAAACTTTTTGCAAGGACCACTCAAGTGCAATTTGCCCTTTCGCAATATCTTGAGGATGTAAGAATTAAGATTTACATTGCATGTACAAAATGTACGATCTTTTGTCCTTCATAACAAAATATTTTGATGTCAAAAGAAAATGCTCGATCTCATGATGCAGGATTCAGTTGAAATTCAACAAAATAAATCATTCATATAGTGGAGACTTCAATGTTGTGGTTCCTTCATTTTGTGCCTTTTTCTCCTTGAGCTAAAAGGCAATGGGAGATAGAGTTATGAATTTATGATATTAAAATGAATTATATATATATATATATATATATATATATATATATATATATATATAAAAAAAGTACTATTTTATTTTCTAAATTTTGTCAAAACGTATATTTGTCATGGTCTTTTAACTAGATTCATACCGGTAGAGTAAAAGATAAAACTGTTAATTTAAGTATAGACCAACCTACCTTTACGTACATCTTTTGATTTGTGATAAAATGATAGACTAATTGGGAAAAGGCATGGATGAAGATGACATAAAGACATTTCACATGGTGCTTTTATTTGCTTCTAATTTATGATATTTTATATTTACTCAGTTGTAGGGCTTTAGGCTTGTAATTAAGAAAAGAGGCAAATCCATTACAAAATTTCATTCTAGACTGATACATACCTAAGTCTAATTAAACAATAGCTAATAGTTTATGTAGTTCGATGGAGTATTAATTTTTCCCCCTTTTGATCTTATAGTTTATGTATTTCTTAGTTGTACTTGGATTTGGAATTTTGGATATTCAAATAAACCTTCTTAGGTTAGGTATGTAGCTTTACTATGAAAACAACAGAGTGAAGTAGAAAGCCCATTGTTTTTAGCTAGACAAATTTCAAAAAGAAATTCACCTTTTTCTCTTCATTAGAAATTTATTAATTTGCAAAAGTTTATGCAACATAATTATAACTAAACTACCAAGGTTGATCATAACTTTTTTTTGCTACAAGGACACATGTAATAGCTCGCAAACCACACGCGCCCGGCAAGCCAACCCATCAAAGATGGGCTGACGGGCTCAGGCAGAGGAAGAGACCCTCCATGCAAAGAATGGTAGAGGAGGTTTTTAATCTCCCCTACAATAAAGATCGAACCCCTGACCACTGGGTTGTGAGAATGGGGCACTTACCACTTGTGCTCCCACCTCATTCTCAAGGTTGATCATAACTTACAGCAGATATTTGTACAGGGTGTTGCGAATAGTAATTGTCATCTTTCATTTTATATAAAGAAAAGATCCAACGACCTCAATTTGATGGCAACATGTACAATTTTCGACTGTAGTAGTTAGGATTGGAGGTTAAGAATTTGTTACTAACTTTTTAATCTTCTTTAGAATGAAAACTAATAGGAGTGATGTTTTATGGGTACATGAATTGAAACAACTTTGAAAGTCGATGTCGGAAAATGACTAGCAAAATACAAAACTATTTCTCAGGGTGGCTTTTGAGAAGCCCCCTTCTATAGGTTTTTTTTTTCTTTTTTTTTTTTTTTTTTTTTTTTTTGTGCTACAAGGACACATGCAATAGCACGCAAATCACATGCGTCGGGCAAGTCAACCCGTCAAAAATGGGTTGAAGGGCTCAGGCAGAGTTGTGAGAGTGGGGCACTTACCACTTGTGCTCCCACCTCATCCTCAACCCCCTTCTATAGTTAAGTCAGTATATTCATCTGTCTATCAAATGATGTACAACTTTGGTAGAGATGAAGAGAACAGATAAGTAAGAGTGAGAATCTAGAGAATCCTTACCTTGTCCCTTATGAGAGTTTTAATAATGGGCTAGTAGTTTTTCAAGCGTAGGCTCATGAGCTTTACTATGGGAATGGCATAAAGGTCCTTATCCCTAAATTAAATGGGCCACAAAAGGTCCAACTATTAATTCCACTATGTTATCCCTTCACAATAATAATGCAAGTATGCAACCACCCAATAATCAAAGGCAAATTCTTGTTTGAGACGTGTCTTATTAAATTATTAGATGAGACGTATGAATAATAAGGGTTTGTGGGTTGAACCTGGATCCACTTATTTAAGTTAGAATAAGTGGTGGCCTCATTGAAACTAGTCTCATTAGAAAAGCTGATAATCAAAACATTAGGATGGCAATTTATTTTTGAGGATGCACTTCATATCTTTAAGTCAATAAGACATAATTAAACAGGATTGGCTCAAGAAAATTAGAGGGATTAGATTGCTTTATATCGTTATCTTTTTATTGGCAAAAGTTGCCATCGCTGGACAAATTTCAACCCCTCAAAAATATATCAACAATACAAAGCAAATTTCAGGCCCTTCAAGTTACACTTGCCTCAATGGCATTAACTCATTAAGGAGTCGGGTTTGATGAACGCAATGATGTTGACGTTTATTTATTTTTTAGAGGAGATATAAAGGTTAAAAGGAATAGAACTGTCAACTTATAAATTATGATTGCGGTATGAGTAATACAAAGTGAAATATGTTGCTTGGACACTAATGCTTGCTCTACAAACTTTGTTAGGTCCTTTAAAACCTACACAAAATAAGAAGAATACATTGACTCATTGATTGTGTATTTAATACTATTATTTATTAATTCAGCAAGAAAAGAAATTAATTCCCATTATTAAAAATAAAAAAGAAGTTAGTAATCAAAATTTTTAGGTTACACAAAAATGATACTCCACGCCAAGTATTGGAACATGTTTCTTTTCTTATTAAACACAGTTAAACAAAATTTTTGAGTTATATAAGAGCGATAAGATTTGAACCATTAACCATAAGGTTGAAGAAAGTTACTTAAACTATTTGATCATCTCTTTACTTATCGAATACTTAATCAATACTGATATGTACTATATATGGACAAAACTAATTAAATTTGGTGCATAAGTTAAATCAATCGAATTTATTGATAGTATCAAGATTAGTGTCGGACTAATTTAAGCAAATGATGTTTCGTGAAGCTTCTAGTTAGACTTAGACGACATTAAGATTTGACAATGAAGTTGCCGTTGGTCGAAAGAAGCTTCAAAATTCAAACATCAAAGTCCAACACCCCTATAAATTAATAATTTCAGCCCAAAGATGAATAAATGGGCCTTCATTCGATTCTACATGATTTGGGTCAATAGCTTCTGGATGTGCCCACTTTGTCAAACGTGTGCCATGATGTAAATTGGAACTTTTTTTTTTTTTTTTTTTTTTTTTTGTTGTTGTCAAGAGGTATCCTGGGACCTTGCGGCCCAAACTAATCCCCCAGGGTCCCGAGATATTATTCCCCAGAGGGTAAAACCAGGTTAAACTCTCCCCTCACAAGGAGAACCCGTGGCTACTAGGCGGGGTCGAACCCAAGACCTATTGGATATCACCCAAGAGACTTACCGCTCAACCACATGCCTAGTGGTTATGTAAATTGGAACTTAACCTTCATCTTTTTCTCCTCTTCTAGTAGTATTTATTTTCTTTTCTTTTTTTTTTTTTTTTTTTTTTTNTCTAAAGATTTGAAAGCTTGCTTTCTATTCAATTATTACAAGAGATGCAAACAAACATTACTCTCAAATAGATTTTTCTTATAGATATAAATTGTTGTACGTTCAATGAATTTTTGTACATATAATATGACATGTAATGTGAATGGATATCAGCTTGGTAAAAGTAAATCCAAATTGAAAGTTGGCCATATTCTGACTCAAACTCAAATTTGTTAGAAAATTTACACATAGCAAAAAAAGAACCAATCCGTACACTTAGAGTTTTGAGCATTATCGACCTGAATCAGAAATTGATTGAATCAAAACCAACTTGACCAATCGTCTTGCCATGTGTAATGAATATAATTGACACATCCAAATCGTTGAAGTTAATCACTCATATTTGCTACACTTCAAAATAACACCACTTACAACAGTACTCTATATAGGGACTTCGTGTATGCTGGATTCCAACATATACGAGCGCATACTAATACTCTCAACAAGATATGATCAAATCACCAGTATAATTTCAAAAACATTAACCTTCATATTTCAATTACCTGACCTACAAATTTCACAACCCGATTAACTAACTATTAACGCATGACCCTAATGGGGTCTAACTAGGGTGATAGATCCGGTTACCTAACCTTCAAAATAGACAAAAGCTTGTTCGGTTAGAGAACTAGAGAGCAACTACTTAGAACCAACAAATGCAACCGCCAAAACATATTCCAAATAATAATTAGTCCGCGTAGTCGACATAATATAATAATAATAATAATAATAATAATAGTATAATACACCTCATTATCTATCTTTTTCTTGCCAAAATCCAAATTAATATTAATAATATAATAATATTTCATAGTCATAGCAATCCAACACGGGCAACACCCAAGCAAGCAAGGCAACGAATAAATAACACATATTGGCGGTCCAAGCATATAATTTACGCGGTTGAAAATTCCACCATACTTTATACACTCAATAAATACAGAAATTTCCCAAAACATAGCCTTCATCAATCTCTTTCTCTTCTCTTCTCTTCTTACAAGCAATCTCTTCTTCTTAATCATCTCCTCTTCTCTCTCACATTCAAGAAACTAAAATCATCCATGGCAGGGAACAGCAGCTACGAGACGTCATGGGCCGATCAGTGGGACCCAGAACCCGCGTATGGTGGCCATGAAAACATTACCAAGAACAAGAAAAAGAGTAATAATAGCGATAACAATGGCGGCGCTAAGAAGAAGGTTGAAGAAGGGCTTTCAAAGACTAAAGAAGTTGCTTCCACTGGTGTGAAGAAGGTCAAGCAGGGTACCTCTGTTAGCGTCAATTGGATCAAAGACAAGTTTAATAAGGCTACCCAGAAACATTGATTAGTTGGTTATTTAGTTTATTGATCATATTATATGTAGGAATTTGATTGATAATACTGTATACATATGAGATATTCCATATGATGACTTTGGATCATTTATTGGGTAGATTTGTTGAATTTTTCTTTTTGTATATGGGTTTCCTTGATGATTTTGTTAATCTTGATGTATGGTAGCATCTTTTTATATGTGTATAATACAATACAGATATATATGTGAAAATAAATATTATAGTACTGAATTTATTCATGTTATACACAATTTTCAGATAGATTGAGACTGACTTTAATAAATTTCGTAGGACAGACTTCTATTCAATTAAGTGGTTAATTTCAGCTAGTTATGGCGGTAAATTTTGTTTCTGAAAAAAATTAATTATCTCAAATTTATGTTTACACAAAAACTAGTATGAGGCAGCATTATACATGAGGCCTGATACCTTGAAGAAGAAGTGGTATTAGAAAAGTGGTGGTACCACTTTTTCTTCTTCAAGGTAGGCCAACTCATACAAGAATAATTGTTGTGTTTAAGATGATATGTCGCTAAGTCCGTTTTCTATCAACCGGCTTTTGAACGCAAAAGAAAAAAAAAAAAGAAAAGAAAAGAAAAATGGTACTTGTATAAGTTGTATACCCAAATAAATAAATAAATAAAGAAGGAAAAGTTGCATTGTTCAAATATCTTTTCGTGCTCTTATTATACCACTTTTATCTTCCATAGGATGGGTTTATTTCACCATTTAAATCCTAGTTTAAGGCATTATGTTCAGGTCATTCAGTTCAATCGAGTTCAATTAAAACAATATACTTTTTTTCTCACAAATTTACTATTTAGTCAATTTAGTTCAGATCGTTTCATTCATTCCATGTCGTTCAGTTCAGCTACTTTCACGCGAACTAAACACACCCATAATATCACATACAACTTAAACGGTTTGATATAGTACCCGTTTTTAGTTAACTAAACTAGAACATTTTACTGCAACAGTACTGTTGATATATGAGGTGGCCGCTCATGATATTTTGGAGAAGTCTCCATGTGTTAAGCATTTGCAGTTGCATCACTATTCACCTGATTGACAAAGGTAATCTATAATCTCTAATCAATAATCAATATATGAGCATTGAGGGCGATAATTTGGCTGTTATTAAACTCATTAGAGCTGCATGGAAGATTCCATGGAAAATTGAGAAAATTATCATTGACACCCGTTATGATTTTTTTTTTTTTTTCCTATGAGAATGTGAGATTGTCAATTGCTTTCGGGAAGCTGATGCTATAGCTGATTTCATGGCCAACAAGGGACACCCTCTTCCTCAACTTCATATGGTTTGGTTGTATTCTTTTGATGAGACAATTATTAGTTTAGTCTCTGTAGGGATTATTCCGGCTATCTTACTTTGTAAAAAAAAAAAAAAGAAAAAAAAAATCAATATATCCGCAGAAAAGATCGTGACATAGTCGCTCACTCTCTCTCCGTCCTCTGATTTTTGGACTGCTGAAAATACTCCATGTCTCCATCTTCACTTGCAAAAATGGCAATCCCAATACCCTCTCGTCAGCTATTCATTGATGGAGAATGGAGAGAACCCATCAAGAAAAATCGGATCCCCATTATCAACCCTGCTACTGAGCAGGTCATTGGTTCGTTTACTTTACTTAAATTTACTCTTCTTTGTTCGAATTTCACTTGCTATTAAAATCTTATGATAGTGGTCAATGCTGTGTTATAGTACTAGATTATAAGTATATGCTGAGAGACATGCTATCTGGGTAATGTCTTGGAAATTTGAACTTGGGTTTTGAGATTTTTATTGAAGATTGAGTGTGGGTTAACAACCTAAACTAAATTACATTGAATGTATAATAATATGTGAGAGAAAAAGTGAATAGGCTGAAGAGAGCGACCTCAAATGAGATACGGTAAGATGAAATGAACACAATCTGATTCTTTGAGTTTCTTGAATTGTGTATTTGTCAAAATGGATGCTTTCAGCAGTATAGGGTAGTGAGCAGTAGAATTTCTTATCTGGGGTTTAATAATTTGATTGTGATGGGGGATTAAGTCTTGAGTAGGGGTTTTGGGAATTTGACTTTTTGAGTGAAGTTTGAATTGAACTGAATTGTGGGTATATTTGAAAATGTGATTGTAGGTGATATTCCGGCAGCTACTGCTGAGGATGTGGAGCTCGCAGTGGTTGCAGCTCGAAGAGCTCTTAAACGGAACGAGGGTAGTGAATGGGCATCTGCTTCTGGGGCTCATCGTGCTAAGTACATACGAGCTATCGCTGCCAAGGTATTAGTCTATAGGCGCTTCTGCTTTGATGTGAATGATATATTGCCTATATGGATAATTATCGGTGAATTATGTGGAGATTAGAGATATTGACATGATCATGATGCACACTTCTAACATCGTTCTCTGTAGACTGTGTGTGATTAGAGTGAGATGTTATGAGTTAATTGCTTCTGTCTGTGGCGGAGATAACTATCGACTAGCTTTCAAAGATCTGGGAAGAGAGTTAATACTTGGTTGATCTTGATGTCTAAGATTGTTACACAAATCTGAGCTCATGAATTATTCAACCATCAAACATGAACTGATTTGCAGCTTCGGTTTTGTTTTGTTTGCGCCCCTGAGGGTTGTGTTATGAAGGGTGTTGCGCTGAACTTATGAAGATGTAGATGGTGCCAAAATAGAATTTTGTTAGACCTTGGGGTTCAGTGCCTTCATCTAACGCTTAAACAAGGGTTGCGTTTCCCTTTGTTCAGACAAATGATTTTAGACATGGGTGACTGGTATTGGTGTTGACTGCTTTTATAGCTTGACAGGGTTTTGAGACATATGAGACAATAGGATGAGGATTCTACTGCTGAACTGATGAATAATTTAAGCTCTCATTTTTCTGACCAAGGGGGAGTTCGTCAACTTTATCAATCTACAAGTCAGTGAGCAAACCAAATGGCAAACCTTGGGCACAGTGGGTTCTGTTGAAATAAATCATTAGATGCTGATTTTCCATTCTAGTGCTTATTTATGATACTATTAGAAGCAAGAATATTGTTGCGGACCAGCTTGAAAAGAAGGGATTTCTTTTTGAATGGAAAAAGAAAAGAGGATTTAATAAAGCAACTAACTTCCAAGCAACCTATGTGAATGACCCTTGGGTCCTTGGAAGCCTGAATCTGAAAAAGCTTCATGATGACTGTACAAGGAGTAAAGATTGTTTGCAAATGGAGTGGATGTAAATGACAGCAGAATGTACAATAAAGGGTTCATTGAGAAGGTCCAAATTTACTTAGCATTCAAATTCACCTGTAGCTTTATGGGTGTGTGCAATGAAAGATGTGCAACCTAAAAGAGATGTACACACTCCTGATACAAAGATAGGCAGACTACTGATTGTCTGCCATAAGAATCTTGAAACCTGATTATGGACTAAGGCTTGACTTTTATATGTGCCTTATTCTGTTTTTACATGCAGGTTACAGAGAGAAAGGATCAACTTTCAAAGCTTGAAGCTCTTGATAATGGAAAACCTCTGGATGAAGCAGCTTGGGACATCGTAAGCTTACAACTGAAACTTCTTTTGTTTAGTTCATTATACAGCATTGGTTCTGACCTGTTTTTCTTTAATGTGTATCAGGATGATGTAGCTGCATGCTTCGACTATTATGCTGATCAAGCAGAAGCATTGGATGCCAAACAAAAGGCTCCAATTTCCCTTCCTCTGGAGACAATGAAGTGTCATGTGCTCAAAGAGCCCCTTGGAGTTGTTGGTTTGATTACCCCATGGTAATTCCTTCTATCCACTGCCCAGTTTCCCCCCGCCTCCCCACTCCAAAGAAAAAAAAAAAAGGTTAATGACGAACATTAAAATATTGGCTTGACACACAGTATGTCAGAATCTATCTGAGTCTAGATTTCTTGTTGTCGTTGACTTTTTCCCTCACTTTTGGAGGTGTCCTCAGCTTGTTCTGACAACCTACATAACAACTACACTGAACAATTATTTTTTGTGTTGAAGGAATTACCCACTTCTAATGGCTACATGGAAAGTTGCTCCAGCTCTTGCTGCTGGTTGTGCTGCTATACTTAAACCGTCTGAATTGGCGTCCGTGTATGTATCTTATTAAAGCTGTTTAACCCAGTATTTTTGTCTCTAATTAATGGAAGATACTTATGTTGGATGAAGAATATGTTTACTGGCTTTCAGGACCTGTCTAGAATTGGCTGACATATGTCAAGAAGTTGGACTGCCGTCTGGCGTGTTGAATATTTTGACCGGATTAGGTCCAGAAGCTGGTGCTCCATTAGCATCTCATCCTGATGTCGACAAGGTTCAATCCTTGCCCTCTTCAGTTTCCACATTATATGAACTTGTGCTTCTTCCTGAATCGCAAACATATCTATGCGAGTTCTCTTTGTGTGGCTTTGTAGTTACTCTGAAACTATATATACGCTGCTGAGTAGGTTTCATTTACCGGAAGTACTGCTACTGGAAGCAAGATCATGTCCTCTGCTTCCCGATTGGTCAAGGTGTGTCCCAGTTCTTCAAAGAAGATGTGTTGCAATCTTAACCTTGGTTCCCTGGATGTTTTCGTTTCTCACAATACTTATTTTGCAGCCGGTGACACTAGAACTCGGAGGAAAAAGTCCCATTGTTGTGTTTGAAGATGTTGATCTTGATACAGGCCTGTTACTTTTAGAATTGAGAGAAGTGGTTTCTTACTATGATATTGTCTTCTACTCCTATCTCAATATTTCCAAGCAAAATTTCTGCTCTGGGGGGATTTTTGTTACATTATTCACGGAAGATGCTATCAGTTCCATCTTGTGATATGTTATTAACTGTGTAATTGAGCAGCTGCTGAGTGGACTGCTTTTGGCTGTTTTTGGACAAATGGTCAAATCTGTAGCGCTACGTCTAGATTACTTGTCCATGTATGTATCCACCTGCCAGGGAACTTTGAAAGAAATTGTGATAAAATTCAAGAATTTTTCAGTTAACATTTGATATCTGTTATGTGGATATGTGCAATGAAA
This sequence comes from Mesembryanthemum crystallinum, assembly GCA_030267885.1. Lineage (NCBI taxonomy): Eukaryota > Viridiplantae > Streptophyta > Magnoliopsida > Caryophyllales > Aizoaceae > Mesembryanthemum > Mesembryanthemum crystallinum. The sequence goes on from BSSO01000315.1 coordinate 32,040, forward strand.
GCTGCTAATGTTGACAAATTGTTTGTTTACAACTTATTTCCAGGAAAGTATAGCGGCTGAGTTTTTGGATAGGCTTGTAAAGTGGTGCAAAAACATAAAGATTTCTGACCCATTTGAAGAAGGTTGTCGATTAGGCCCTGTTGTTAGTAAGGGACAGGTATGATGAATTCTATCTTATATTTTCTCAAATCTCAGTTCTCAACTGAGGAACCATCTCATGTTTACTTCATGTGCTCCAGTATGAGAAAGTTTTGAAGTTCATTTCAACAGCCAAGAGTGAGGGTGCAACTATTTTATGTGGAGGTTCCCGTCCTGAGGTAAAACTAATTCATTGTCCACTGTTGAAATCAATATATGCTTCTGCTAATTTGGCTTAGTAAACAATAAATCTCGATGGAACTATTGCAGCATTTGAAGAAAGGGTATTTTATTGAACCGACCATCATAAGTGATGTCTCAACGTCAATGCAAATATGGAGAGAGGAAGTCTTTGGCCCTGTCTTATGTGTTAAAACATTTAGTTCTGAAGATGAAGCAATTGAATTGGCAAACGATACCCAGTAAGCTTTTAATTACTTGTGGAACTGTTTCCTGAAGAAAATGTTGTTTCATCTTGCTCCCAATTCTTGTACAGTTGCTATCATAGTATCCTTTAATTTTGTAGTTTTTTCATGAAACTCTTGGAGGTTGTTATGTCCATTGTTGTCTGTGTATCACAGTTATGGATTAGCTGCCGCTGTGATGTCAAAAGATCTTGATAGGTGTGAAAGGGTGACAAAGGTGAGAGCTACTGGAACTGCTCGAGGTTTAATTTAAACTATCAACCAAATCGCACTGACTTCATTTTGTGTGGTCTTTTATCTTTTTTCTTATGTTTTTATCATGCAGGCATTGCAAGTTGGTTGTGTCTGGGTTAACTGCTCACAACCTTGCTTTTGCCAAGCTCCATGGGGAGGCACTAAGCATAGTGGCTTTGGACGTGAGCTAGGAGAATGGTGCGACCATAAACTTTTCTGCAATATTATAGCTTTGTTCATATTTCGCAACATATGACTTTTGCATATACGCTTCATCTCTTTTTTAATTTGTGCTGCTTATGAGTTATGCAGGGGTATCGAGAACTACATCAATGTCAAGCAGGTGACTCAATACATTTCAGATGAACCGTGGGGATGGTACAAGTCTCCTTTAAAGCTGTGAGGAATTCTGCAGAATATGACAGATAACGATGTATCGATTTGTGAAAGGAAGTGTCTTTAACCTAGGTCTCATATGATTGACTCCAAGAATCTTGAAACGATCAACTGTGGAACCCTAGTGATAGTTTGAATAAAGGGGTTAAATTTGAGAGTTGGCAACATTATGAAATTCCGCCATACAAGATACAACCATACATTTTTTTTCATGTGTACCATACAATACTAATATACATGTGAAACACTGAATTTATCTGTGTTATACACGATTTTAGATAGATTGAGAGTGAGGGTGTGTGCTATTCATCTTATCGAATTTCATTTCAAGTTGTACAGTTTAGTTCAATTCAGGTCATTCAGTTCAATTCAGTTCAGGTCATGTTGTTCAGTTAGATACACTTTTTTTCTCACAGATTGCTATTAATTCAGTTCAATTCAGGCCTTACATTCTTTCTCTCACATATTACTATTAATTTAGTTGAGTTCAGTTCAGTTTAGGTCGTTCAAATTAGTTCAATTCAGCTCATGAACACACCCTAACTTTCATAACGGGAGCATTATTTGCATGATAGACTTCCATTAAAGTAAGTGGTTAATTAATTTCACCTAGTTTTGGTGGCAAAGTTTTTACACACACACAAAAAAAAAAAAAAAAAAAATAGAAATTTGTGCTTGAAAATGATTTGTTGGTTAGTCTGTTTTCTATCAGCTAGACTTTTTTTTATTAGGGAGAAATTATACTGGTAAGTAAAAATTAGTGTTTTCATAGACAAAAATAGAGTAGGGAAGAAAAGTATACCCCCAATACTAGTTTTTACTCACTTTTCATACTCGAAATGCCTTCCCGAATTGATACTTAGGACCCGTTCGGCCAAACTTCTACTTTTCTTCTCCACCACCCTCTCTTCCAACCTTTTCCACTACTTTTGACTTCTAAGAAGTTAAAAGTGGGGGTAGAAATAGAAGCTATACATTGGAGTTTCTACTTCTAGGCAAATTGTTAGGTGCACTCGGATCTAAAATAATACGATGCACCCAACTCACTATATTTAAGTAATTTAGCCCAAACATGCTTTTTAATATCATAGCCAAACCCATTATAAAACTAATTATAAGAGGATGCATCTTAGGGCCCGTTTGGCCAACCTTCTCCCAACTTCTACTTTTCCCTTCACATTCCTTCTTCGCCTCCCACTCTTCTACCACTTCCTCCACCACTTTTGACTTCTAAGAAGAATTTTAACTTCTTAGAAGTCAAAAGTGGTAGAGGAGGTGGTGAAGAAGAAAAATGGGGGAAAAAGTAGAAATATGGAGAAGTTTGGTCAAACGGGCACTTAAATTTTTACTCCCGAGCGCATCCTATTAATATTGCTACTTCTACCCTTATTTTAACTTTTTAAAAGTCAAAAGTAGAAAGATGATAGAGGTTTGGCCAAACGGATCCTTGTTTCGGCGAAGTACTCAGCCCCTACTCCTAGTACTGGACCACAAGTTTTCCCTTTCCTGTTTAACGAAGAAAGCTACATTTCACACAAAAACGGAAGGATTATAACGTTATACAGTATGTTTCTGTGGTATGGTACGTTGTACAACAGCCGCAAAATTTAAGGCACATGTCTTTATGAAGTTGGTGGAACATCATCTCTTACCTTTAATAATTACCTGGGCACAGACATGGACGGTTGAGATTTTGCCACGTGTAGATTTGCGGTTACATCACAAATCCCAAGAAACAGAGTCGTATTCTATTTTGATCGTAATCAGAAATCTCTAATCAACACCTCAAAAAAAAAAAAAAAAAAAATCTCTAATCAATAATCTCAACCAATATATCAGCAGAGAAGATCGTGACACAATCGTACACTCTCTCACTCACTCTTTCTCTCTCCTCAGATTTTCACTAGCAAAAATGGCGATCCCAATACCCTCTCGCCAGTTATTCATTGATGGAGAATGGAAAGAACCCATCAAGAAAAATCGGATCCCCATCATCAACCCTGCTACTGAGCAGGTCATTGGTTAGTTTAATTTCTTCTTTTTTTCTCAGATTTTCATACCTGCTATGAGATCTGAAGATGGTGGTGGTCGACGCTGAGTTATAGTACTAGATCATACTATATGCTGAGAGAAATGCTATCTGGGCTTTTTTGATTTTGATGATCATTATGTAATTTGTTGGAAATTTGAACTGGGTTTTGAGATTTTTGATTCAAGATTGAGTTTTTTGAATTGGGTATTTGTCAAAATGGATTTATTTAAGTTTAGTATGCATCTGACTTCAATAGTATACTAAGGGCAGTGAGCTGTAGATTTTCTGATCTGGGGTTTAAAATTTGATTCGGATGGGTTTAGTCTTAACTAGGGGTTTGGGGAATGGGACTTTTTGAGTGAAGATTGAACTTAACTGAGTTTGTGGGTGTTTGTGAAAATGTGGTTGTAGGTGATATCCCGGCAGCTACTGCTGAGGATGTGGAGCTTGCAGTGGTTGCAGCTCGAAGAGCTCTTAATCGGAACAAGGGTAGTGAATGGGCATCTGCTTCTGGGGCTCATCGCGCTAAGTACTTACGTGCTATCGCTGCCAAGGTATGCAGTTTATGGGATCTTAGGCTTTTATGTGAATGGTATAGTGTGTTGTTGGATAATGATTGATGAATTATTTGGAGATACCAAAATATTGTCGTGATCATGACGCACACTTAAAATGTCGTTCCCTGTATGTATTAGAGTGAGTTATGAGTTTATTTCTTCTGTCTGTGGCATGGATAGCAATTAACTAGCTTTCACAGATGAGAGAACTGGGAAGATATTGATTTGTTCAGAGCATATTTGGATGCTTGGTTGATCTTGATGTTGAAGATAGTTATAGATTCTGAGCTCATTTAAAAACGAAACATAAATTTTGCTAGCTAAATCTTAGACCTTATTCAACCATCAAAGATGTTGGAGCTAATCCGATGATGAACTGATATCCATCTTCGGTTTTGCTGTGTTTGCATCCCAAGCTCATCACTTTTTGGCTGTGAGGAGTGTTGATAACAAAGCCTTGTGCTGAACTTATGACAATGTAGATGGTGCAAAGATAGATTTTGTTAGACTTTAGTTGGGTTCAGTGCATTCAGCTATTGCTTGAAAAAGGGCTGTGTTTCCCTCTGTTCAGATAATTGGTTTTAGAATTTAGACATGACTGATTGGTGTTGTGTTGACCACTTTTATAGCTTTAGAGGGTTTGATACATATCAGATAATAGAAGGAGGTTATACTGCTGAACCGTGGAATAAAATTAAGCTCAGATATTTGAACAAGGGGGGAGTTGGTCAACTTTCTCAGTCTACAAGTCAGTGAGTAATCCAAGTGGCAGACCTTGGGCACAGTGGGTTCAATAGAAAGCTCAAATGCTGATTTTGCCGTTCTAGGTGCTTCATTAAGATACTATTAGACAGAGGAATAATGTTGCCAACCATCTTGAAAAGATTAAGGCTTTGACTTTTATATGTGCCTGATTCTGTTTTTACATGCAGGTAACAGAGAGAAAGGATCAACTTTCAAAGCTTGAAGCTCTTGATAATGGAAAACCTCTGGATGAAGCAGCTTGGGACATTGTAAGCTTACAACTGAAACTTCTTTTGTTTGGTTTATTATACAGCATTTTCTGACCTGTTTTTTCTTTAACGTGTATCAGGATGATGTAGCTGCATGCTTCGAGTATTATGCTGATCAAGCAGAGGCTTTGGATGCTAAACAAAAGGCTCCAATTGCCCTTCCTATGGACACATTCAAGTGTCATGTGCTCAAAGAGCCCCTTGGTGTTGTTGGTTTGATTACCCCATGGTAATTCCTTCAATCCAGAGACTGCTCAGCTTTCCG